>MU129119.1:0-61577 GCA_014904985.1 Hydnum rufescens UP504
TGTATTTCTTCTTGTACAGAATGGATTGCTTTATCTCTAATATTCAGCTATATACTCACAGGAAAGGAATCTCAACCTACACACAGCCGAGTTGCGTGCTCAGGCAGTGGAGGAGGCCCAGCAGGCAGCGGAGGAGGCCCAGCGGGTAGCGGAGGAGGCCCAGCGGGAAGCGGAAGAACTGGCCGCCTGCGAGGCAGAAGGCAGACAGCTCGAGGCGGAACAGCGACGGCTTGAGGAAGAACGACGTCGTGCAGCCGAAGAAGACGTGGTTCGTGAAGCTGAAGATCGGCGCATCGAGGCGGAAGGTCGGCGCATCAGAGGTCGGCGCATCAGGCAGAAGGTCGGCATGCAGCAGAAGCACAGGTTGCTAAACTGCGAGAACAACTCCGCCTGCTCGCACCTGATAGTGCATATACGTGAGGTATCGACTTTGCTGCTTTCCTCAAGCTACTGTTACTAACAACCCCACTATTCTACCAATTCCAAGGTCACAGGCCACCCCTTTCAAATCAATATATCCGCTTCCAGGACCTGTATCCCCAGGATGGATGTTTCCCTCCCCTCGGATCGCTCTGCATGACAGGATCATCTACCTGTAATACTTTTCATACCTTCCATATTGTTCATGTTCGTAATCCTTAGCACTCACAATCTATTCCCATGGCTCAAAATATGGCGTCGGCATACCACTTCGGATGAGGGAGACTCATGATAAACGATATATTAAGCAATCAAGCTCCTCGTACACTTTAAACTATCAAGGTAAAGAACCAATTTGTTTCACCTGCTCACCGAGCCTTGTGCTATTACATCGGTCCTTGAAATCAACGAGATTGTTGGGGCTGAGAACCTGCCAGGCACTTGTCCACACAGTGGCATCATAGAGGAGTGTTGGAGTACAGCCAGATGCAGTAAGCTTGGCGATGCGGCTGGATACAGAAACCTCGGCGGCTATGCCTATTTCGGTGGTTGCCCCTATTTCGGTACCTCCGATTTATGCCCCCTTTAACTCCTTCTATGCCTGCCTTCCTGATTAAACATGCGTTCCTATTGTGTACTTCAGTATATACTACCTCCGAGGCTCCTGTGCCCCTCAGTTCTTTTTCTGAAGACTGAGTACCGACTGTTCTAGTATAACCGAGTACTCCGCCAATAGGCTATGGGCCCATCGGTCCTCTAATTACTAGAACAAATATCAGCCTGCCGAACTCACCATGTCCACATCCACTTCCAACAAGCCGTCCTCCCAACTCTATGATATACCGAGGCTCCTTAATGATGGATCCAACTACACTCTGTGGAAGTTCCGCATTAGCCAGGTTCTGGAAGCTCAGGGCCTCTCTGAGTATGTAAGCGGTGTTGGAGGGACAAATCCCTACTATGTGCAAACCCCATCCGATGGACGATTTTCTGAATAAATGAGCCAATTTCCATGTCAATCTGGACATCAATTCCCACACCATCATTCATTTGAGAACAAGCCTGAATCCCATATGTCTACTAGTTTATTGGAGCCTAGTTTTGGAGGTAGATCAAAAGTTAGTCTACAACTCTAAGCCAAAATCAAGCAAAATCAAGTACAAATCCAGTTTTTTCTAATTTGATGACTTGTAAAATGCTGCAAAGTAAGTAGTTTTTTTTTCTTGGATTTCTACAGATGGCACCACACCCCAGTGGGTGTCATGAATTTTTAAATAAATAAATAAATAAAAATAAACTCAGTAAGAATGAAACATGGAACTGCTGAATGAAACCTCTGGTAGCAGTGATAATAAATAAATAAATAATTATAAATGGAACATATTATCCCTGATAAGCCAGTATTTCCCACTGTGCAAGTCTGAGATTAGGGGACTGACAAACCAAATATATTGAAGTTCTGTGGCCAGTCTAAGTCCCACACAGGGCCCCTGGGGGCCCCTGCCTGAATCACAGAAATCACCTTTGCCGGCCCCAGGGGCCCCAGCATCAAAACCTCTAGTGAGACTATATAAATGCAAGGCTCATAATATCTAACTAGACCTACATTTGTGGCTGACTGTGCTGGACTGTGATGCATTTACAACTACATATTGTGGACTGTGGCAGAATCATTCTGTAGATTCCTGCTTACACTGGTTACCCAGCATATGACTTGATCATATGCTAGGGAGCCCATTCCATGGCATAGTCAAGTACAGAGACTGTGCACAAGGACAGACAGCTGCAGCACCACCAGACATATGGCTGAGTCATGTGCCACAGTGGCTGTGGTGGCTGGGGCCATTCCCAGGGGTATGAGTGAGTGATGCACAGAAGAGCTGGAAAGTGAGCATTAGAAGACAGGGTGTCACTGAGAATATGACCTGGTCATATGACCTGGTCATATGCTGGGCAGCCAAGGGCACTGCACATAGAAGATGGGGATGCCGCTGAGCATACACCTCAGTGATATGCTATGGTGGCTGGACACTGGGCAGCCAAGGTGACTGACTATACATAGAAGATGGGGGTATGGATGAGGATACACCTCAGCTGTATGCTATGGTGGCTGAGCTACCCATGTTGAACAGAGGGCTGTCACTGAGCATACGACTCGGTCGTATGCTGGGAAGCCGAGGGCATGGCAAATAGAAGATGGGGAGACTGCCGAGCATACACCTTGGTTGTATGCCATGTGGCCGAGCTGTCCATGTTGAACAGAGGGCTGTTGCTGAGCATACGACTTGGTCGTATGCTGGGAAGCCTAGGGTGCAGCAAATAGAAGATGGGGATACTGCCGAGCATACACCTTGGTTGTATGCCATGTGGCCGAGCTGCCCATGTTGAATGGAGGGCTGCCACTGAGCATACGACCAAGTCGTATGCTCAGAAGCTGAGGGTACTGCACATAGAAGATGGGGCACTTCTGAGCATACCCCTCGGTTGTATGCTATGTGGCTGAGCTGCCCATGTTGAACAGAGGGCTGCTGCTGAGCATACAACCGAGTCGTATGCCGGGAAGCCGAGGGTACTGCGCATAGAAGATGAGGGTACTGCCAAGCATACACCTCAGTTGTATGCCATGTGGCCGAGCTGCCCATGTTGAACAGAGAGGGCTGTCACTGAGTGTACGACTCAGTTGTATGCTGGGAAGCTGAGGGTACTGCACATAGAAGATGGGGATCTCCTGAGGATACGCCTCGGTTGTATGCTATGTGGCTGGGCTGCCCATGTTGAACAGAGGGCTGCCTCTGAGCATACGACTTGGTCATATGCTCAGAAGCCGAGGGTACTGCACATAGGCATACAACCGAGGCATGTGCTCAGTGGAATCCCCATCTTCTATGGGCAGTACCCTTGGCTTCCCAGCATACGACCAAGTCGTACACCCAGTGACAGCCCTCTGTTCAACCTGGGCAGCTCGGCCACATGGCATACAACCGGGGTGTATGCTTGGAAGTGCCCTGTCTTCTATGTGCAGTACCCACAGCTTCTGAGCATACAACTTGGTCGTATGCTCAGCGGTGGCCCTCTGTTCAACCTGGCCAGCTCGTGGGGCACTTCCGAGCATACACCCCGGTTGTACACCATGTGGCCGAGCTGGCCAGGTTGAACAGAGGGCTGTCACCGAGTGTATGACTTGGTCGTATGCTGGGAAGCTGAGGGTACTGCACATAGAAGGTGGGTGTACTCCCGAGCATACAGCTCAGTTGTATGCTATGCGCCCAGGCTGCCCATGTTGAACAGAGGGCTGTCACTGAGCATACGACTCGGTCGTATGCCGGGATGCCAGGGGCTCCTATACACAGATGGTGGGCATACTGCCAACCATACATCTTGGTCCTATGCTATGTGGCTGAGCTGAGCATACACCTTGCCACTGAACATACAACCACCCAGTCAACCCAGTCATATCCCAGGTAGCCAATACCACTACCAAGACCATTGTAGGCATACCACTTGCTGCCCCACTGCCCACTGCACAGTGAGCCAGTGCACACACACAGGGCACATGGGGGCAGTCCTCCACCCCCCACCCTCTCTGTCCACTGTGGCATGGGCCCCACCCCCACACCCCAGGAGATTTTCCCTCTCCACTTACCCAACTGATACAGTCCTATATAACCCAACCCATAAGAGATTGGGAGGTTTCTATTGGGTGATTGCGTAATGTGTGGTCATGCAAAGCACAACCAACCCATGCAAAGGGGGCCTTTACAAAAGACCCTTTGTCTAGGCAGGATGAAAGGAAGGTTGGCAGATGACATCACACTTGCAACAATGCATGACATCAAAGCAGCCCTCAACCATAAACTAGTTGCCACCTCTCTCACCTTTGATATCACTGGTTTCTTTGATTTTGTCTCACACTAGGGTGCTGTCTAATACTTGGTTGTTTTAAACTATGTTTTAAACAACCCCTTTTTGACTGGGTTAAAAACATGCCTAAAACCTGAGGTCAGACTTTTTGGCATCTAAAATACCCTCTGCATTTACGCTGAGTATGAAATTTGGGCAGTGTACAAGGCCCCAGACAACTTTGATCTCAACAAAGTACATGATAGGTGAAGATGTATGAGTTTGATATGGAATATGATGGGGTTGATATACACACACCTCTATTGTGAGATTTACTCAGCAGTGCGCCGGTTCAAGGGGGCCCCAGAAGGACTTCAGGGGCACATGGCAGTAGGAGTAGTAACCAAGGTCACCAGTGGTGGGCCCAAGGTCTTGGAAGATATAATATTCTAGTGAACGGCCATAGTTATATCCAGTGGGTTTAAAACATAGTTTTAAACAGGGGGGTGTTTAAAACATGGACTTTTTGGCAGCCTAAAAATGGCTGGAACCTTTTAGACAGCACCCTATCTCACACCCCCATCTCCTTGCCACTCTCTGGGACAAAGGCATCCCCCTCCCCCTTGTCAAGTGGATCTCTTCATTCTTGACCAACAGACGCACATCTCTACTCCTGGATGGCCACTGTGACGAAATGCAAGCAACTAAAACAGGGATCCCACAGGGCAGCTGTGTCTTGCCCATTCTAGCTGCATTCTTCTCCACGCCCTTGATCGATTCTATCAATGCAGCTACCTCAGAGGAAAAGTTTCCCCAACGTCTTAGATGTAGGATCCTGTCTGATGCCCCCCGAAAGCCATCGACTGTACTCTATGTTGACGACAGAAACTTCCTCACCTTCTCCAAAACTGTTAAAATGAATAATCATATCTGCCAACTCACTTAAATAGCAGCAGACTGCTGGCTAGACGAACGCGGCCTCTCTCTAGACTTCGTCAAAACTGGTGTTACCCACTTCATGCACATACGTCAAGAACCCTGTGACCTCATCATCCCAGCCTCAAATGATAGACCCCAAAGAGTGATCAAGCACTCCAAAGAGACCAAATGGCTGGGAATCATCTGGGATTCAAAACTAATGTTCACTCCTGTCAGGGCCACGCTGCGACGAGAGCACCAAACAAATATAAACACAGATAATTCCGGCTAAGTCCAGTGTAAGTCCGGCTAAGTCCGAGAGAATCCGGGCAGGAATGAGATAATGAAGATAGGAGAGGACGGAGAGGCAATCCAGCAGCCCGGAAGGGACTAGGCGGAAACGAGCACAGCGGTCCTTAAGCTCGTGGAGTCAACTGGAAAATACTCAGACCTGTAGTCCAGAGTAACAGCGGAAATCCTGAGATTATGTAATACGAATACGGAATACATGAAGGCTGACCTGTAGTCCAGAGTAACAGCGGAAATCCTGAGAGACCAAAGCTGGGGTCTCTGGACTTCGCTCTCAGACTACTTATACATGATGACTATACTACGGGGGAGTGATCGCTAAACTGGAGGTGGTTACAAGGGGGACAGGAACAGGAACAGGAACAGGAACTCGGCCAGGGGGTGAACTGGAAGCAATGGGAAATGAAAGGGAAATGAAAAGGAAATGAAACCAAGATAGGGTTGGACCGGAGTCAAACCAGAATCAAGCCGGAAGCAAAGTGGACTTGGGCGAGGGAAATAAGTGGAGAACTGGACTGGAGGTGGGCGGACGAGGACCGGAGTTGACCGGAGTTGACCGGAGTTGGGGGCGAACCCTGACAACTCCCCATGTCTGCAAGGTCACAGACAAGGAACTGAGAGCCGTCAACGCCATGTCTATCCTTGGCAACTCTACTGGTGGAATGCACCACACCCAACACCACCTAATATACCTTGGGGGAATTGTTCCAATGATGACCTACGGTGTACTGACATGGTGGAACTACCGATCCACGCATACGAAACTACTCTCTAGCATTCAGAATCGTGCCCTCCACACCATATCGGGAGCATTCAGAATGACCCCAATTTATGCTCTCAAGATTGAATGCTCAATCCCCCCAGTTGACCTTAGAATAGAGTTCATTATCCGATGTGCAGCTAATCACTTTGCCAAACTAGATGCCGACAACCCTGTAATTAGCTGCCTTCCCTGCAACTGATCCCACCTCATCCCCACAGATTCCAACACCCCCCTTTCCCTATCCTGCATCCAGCCCACCGTCGCTTCAAATCAACCAACATCTGTATCCGAAAAATGACTGAAAAGGACAAGGAGTGTACAAGGATATGGAAAATGGCCGTATGTTCAACCGCAATGCGGAAATTACACTACTCTGGAGCGAGCCACCCTGGGCATGAACCTTTGATGATCTTGACAACCGCCTAAGACTCACTATCCCAACAAACGAAGCTGGTAAATCACGAAAGAAGGAGTGGGCGCTGGAGCACAAGAAAGAGGCTAAGAAACTTTCCAACGATGAGTCTTGTTTCTTAATGTACACTGATGGATCACTTTCGTTTGACCGTGGCTCTTGTAAAACTGGATTCGGATATGCAGCCTTTCGTCGTGGCAATGTTTTGCTCCAAGACAAAGGTGGCACCGGACCTCATGTGGAAGTATATGATGCCGAGATGGAAGGCCTCGCCCAAGTAGCCGAACACCTCACATCTTGGCTAGACACACACCGTCCAACAACGCTCCCCCTGCACATTATCTTCTACTCAGATAACACCTCAGCCCTCCAACGCATATTCACCACCACCCCAGGCATCGCCCAAAATCAATCATCCCATTTCAGAGGGTGCATCCTTAAGCTCCTCGACGAACGCCCAGCATGCAAAATCAAGTTGAAATGGGTCCCGGGTCACCACAAGATCAGGGGCAACAAGAAAGCCCACACCCTAGCGAAAAGCGGATCACTCCTCCCCTCCATATACCCATACTCAGCATCTAACGCATATGTCGGCAACTTGAACAACCAACGCCTGCTCAAAGACTGGCAACTACGATGGGCGAACGATCCCTCACAAAACCGGCCCACAGAGTATTCTATGTGCAACGTCAACCCCCCACTTCTGCGTCTTAACAAACCATTCAAATCACTCTCGCGAAAATCATTCAGCCGACTAGTCCAATGCCGTACGGGACACGCCTTCATAGGCCAATACTATAAATGTTTTGTACCGGACGAAAACGAGACATGCTGCTGCGGGGAACGCCTTGAAACACGAACCCACATCCTCCTAGACTGCCCCCTGTACGACGACTGGAGACCCCTACTCCTGGACTCAGAAGGCGTAATTAACATCACTGATCTCTTCGGAACCGACGCGGGATCTGAGCGCACTTCTAAGTTCATTGACCTCAGTGGAGCGTACGAGAAAAAGTCATCCGAATAACGATTCCCTACGATTCAAGACAACCCGCCGACGAAGGCTGCTTCCAATCTCGGTTACGATCCCGTCGACGAAAGTGTGAAGCGGACACTATGTAAATGAGGACTCCGTTTGGTATTGGGTGTGGTATCTCAGGTCGAAGGGTCTGGAGGTCTGCGGTCATGGACATCTTCTCTATTTTTATTTCCTCTTCAGTGTATGTACGATACCCCCTGGACCTTCGGTCCCCTGCCCTTGGCGCCCCTCGGGAGCAGCCGGTAGTTGCAGGCTAAATATCGAGATACTCATCATCATCATCTTATAGAATTCGTCCACTGCTAAATTCCCGAGTTAAGAAATGCTCTTCAAGACAATGTTGGGCAATCGCACTGACAAGGTTATGGAGTCGGAGTTTCATTTCACTGCCACGTTGATTTGATGGGGAGCCCAACCCTCTACGAGATCTTCGATCCAAATTGTTATAATAATGTCTTCGTGTTCGTCTACTCTAATGAGCCGATATTGGTTGCAGGTTGTTTTATTCTATGCTCGCCTATGCTCACCTACTGATGATTTGCTTCGTCTCGCGTAGCGTGCCACGTCCCATCGTCTCCCGAGAAAAGATCCTTCAAAGTGAAATGTTTTTACAACTGGTTGAACTATATTTGCTTCAACCCTACCGGCAAGAAATGGTCTCTATATCCTTGCGGCATGAAGCCGGGCTCTCTTCCTTTTGCTGTTGATATCATTTCTCCTGCCCGCGAATGCCTCGATAGGGACTCTTCAGATCACCTTTTACCTGGCGCCTACATCATTCTTAAAGACGGTTGGAGCCGCCTGCCTTAATTCACTCTGTTTCTAACTCACGTTGGGATTTTTCAGGGAGCAATCGCTCTCCTATACTCGCGCCTCGCAACTTAGACTCCAAGGAATTGAATCTATTCCCGGTTGGTGTCTTTCTCCCTAGTCAGCTGTGCCTCACACATGTTTCCCAGAGAGCAGCCGAGATCAATACAGCTCCCTCATCTGTCCCTGCTAATGCCTTCTGCAATATCACTGGGGCACCTCTCAATGATGAAAATAGAAGTGTTGTGCAGATCATTCGAGACAGAAATACAGAAACCAGATGGGTAATTGTGAGCATCTATTTACACGAAAATCATCCCCAATCTGTGTAGGATTTACCTCTGACTACATAGTTTAGCTTCTCAGACAATTTGACGCTCTCCCTACGGACTTTGATACGCCTCGAAATTTCTTGACGATGACTTCTTCCCTTCAACCTCACTTCGACAACTATGCGTTTGGTGTTGACGTTGACGTGTGTAATAAACCGTTCCCGTGAGGAAGATATTCATTGAAGAGATCCCACAGGATAACTACAGAATCATCCAGTTCGCGAAGCCCTCACCAGACTTCGACGTCTCCAACGTTGGCACGTTAAAACTTGCGGAAGGCCAAGAGATGCCCTATGATGAATGCCTCAGGCTTCATTTTCATTTTTGCCTCCGCATGTATGTTTCCTCCCCGCCTCCTGGAGTCCAGGCGTATACTATGAGAGACGTGCAGGATCTGGAAGAAGAAATAGGGATGAACGAAAGAGACGAGAGCCTCCCAGAACTAGCCGATCCGGTCTGGAGTTCCCCTCTCGGACAAGAAATCCGTCGAGCAGCTATGGCTCAGCGGTGTGCGTGCTTCCTATGTTCGTAGTGAAGTACACGTCCCAGTCTAACCATCGCATTCAAGTATCCCATTAGCGCTAGTGTGACGGGTACTTTACAGACCCATGATGAATGGCATTGTACTCGTTTTTATATAGCCTTTCCTCGATAAGAATTTGAGACGACGGATGACGAGTATTGGAGTATTGATCCAGAGAGTAGATGTTCGGCCGTCATAATCGAGGCAAGAAAGACATACTGCAACATGGCCTTGAGATCCGAATTGATGGCCTCGGCATTAAACTCAAGCAGGGGAGGAAACGTTAGCGATGGTCAGGAAAGGGGCCTTTCCATTCATACTCTAGACCCAAATCTCCCAAAGAAACAACAATAACGCAGATCAGAATCACACTCAAAAAGCACCCACCTCAGAACATAAGTGAAGGAAGGGGGGAGACCACTCACTAGTAGGCCATGTGTCCATCCCATCCGGCCTAAAGAACCTCTAGCAGGCTGTACGTTCCATGAGATTCTTCGGCTTCTCCTCTCTACTAAGGAATCGGGCATCCAAGGGGATTTGACACGCGACAATCCATGGACAACTGAAGGTCTTGAATTAGAGGCAATTTCTTCCACGTCCTTCTGGGGGCGTTCCTTGATCTCTGCCGAAACCGCAATGGCCCATATTTCTTTGAATCGGGGCTCGTTTAGGGGACCTTGCCCGCGAGATGCAGGGCGTCCCTTAATCACAGAAATCCGGGGCCACGGATGAGGTATGAGTCGAATAATGCTCTTGTCCAAGGAAAAACAAAGAATAATTTAAACCAAGACCTGACATCGAAAACGATACTCACGAAGAAGAGCGCTGTGCATTGGGCCGGCACGTCGAGAGATTCAACATCTTTGAGCGCACAGAGGGGCCGAAGGGCGACCAGGTGGCGAGCGAATGTCCACTAGCGACCCCATAGTCAGTACTCAAGGATACGCGGTCCCAAGGATAGAAACCAAGACGCACAGCCCCATCTTTCTGTCATACAGCCGAAATCGCGATCGAATCGCACTTATAACCCGGTTGAATAAGCAATGATGTATGCCGAGAAGACATCCACCTGACTCGCATCGATTCCTTTCCGTAATTGAACAGTATGACCTAGAGCATCCAGAGAATGACGGAAGTGTTGGCGTGACGCATACAGGGCTGGGCCAAGCAAACAGTCCCGAATGAGGCCGGCAGTAAAATTAATCGCGCTGGGTTTGAGATCGCGCATGATCAACTTGGCTAACTGGGCGTCTTGTTCCATGATTGGAACAAGGTTGCTTTTCAACAGGAGGGCCGTAACAGGATCATTGAATTTTCTCTGTAAAACATCATTACCACCAAGATCGCCTTTACAACGGCTAAGACTTACTTCATCCTCGGCGTACAATCGCCTCTTTACTTACTTGGGCCGATGTTTCACAAAGGCGATCCAGGAGAGCGGCATACACCTCATGTCCTAGTTGCGTGGGAGCTTTGTAAAGAAGCTGAACCACATTTTGCAAAAAGGCTAATATGGTATCTTCACGGTCAGCGGCTTGACTGGCGGTAACGAATATCTGGCGAATGAGCAGGCTAATGTCGTGGTTGGCTGGGAGTGAGAATGCCGCTTGGGTTGGAGGCATCTGATCGAGGAGTCGCTCCAGCTCAATGATGATTTGCTGTGTAGAGCGTGAGACATAAGGATCTCTTTGCAAATAGGAGCACATAGTACGCACCGCAAATCGCTCCAGCGATTGGTTGTGCCCTAGTAAACCATGCGCAGGATGAATCTCTCAATGTAGATCCATTGATGTAGGGCAAAGCATGTTGCTCATTACGAGGGAATGGCGCAGGTCCGTGAACGCTAGTGCCAACGAAGCGGCACGAGTCGACATCTAGCGGGTACTGTGAGCAGACATGTAATCCATCACATTGAGTTCATGGACGCACCGAAATCCCCATATACACGTACAGAATTGTTCGTGAGAAAGTGCACTCGGATGCGGACCAGGCTAGAATCCTTTTCCCTTCTGCCAGGGCGAGTTCTCACTATCGCCATGGATTCCAACTCGACTTCGTGATGCAATTGTGGCTCTCTAGACGAGGTGAGCCATTGCTTGTCAAGGGCCCGAACCCATCTTTGGCCCTGACCAACTCCTCTATGATGCCACTTTGTGGACAAGTTTCTGGCGGATTCTCAGCCCCAACAATCTCGTCGACTTCAAGGACCGATGTAATAGCGCGAGGCTCGGCGAGCAGGTAAAACAAATTGATTCTTTACTTTGATAATTTAAAGTGTACGAGAAGCTCGATTGCTTAATATATCATATATCATGAGTCTCCCTCATCCGAAGTGGTATGCCGAAGCCATATTGAGCCAACCGAATAGATTGTGAGTGCTAAGGATTACGAACATGAACAATATGGAAAGCATGGAAAGTATTACTGGTAGATGATCCTGTCATGCAGAGTGATCGGAGGGGGGAAACATCCATCCTGGGGATACAGGTCCTGGAAGCGGATATATCGATTTGAAAGGGGTGACCTGTGACCTTGGAATTGGTAGAATAGTGGGGTTGTTAGTAACAGTAGCTTGAGGAAAGCAGCAAAGGCATACCTCACGTATATGCACTATCAGGTGCGAGCAGGCGGAGTTGTTCTTGCAGTTTAGCAATCTGTGCTTCTGCCGCATGCCGACCTTCCGCCTCCATGCGCCGACCTTCAGCTTCGCGAACCACATCTGCTTCAGCTGCGCGACGTCGTTCTTCCTCGAGCCGTCGCTGTTCCGCCTCCATGCGCCCGACCTTCAGCTTCGCGAACCACGTCTGCTTCGGCTGCACGACGTCGTTCTTCCTCGAACCCGTCGCTGTTCCGCCTCGAGCCGTCGGCCTTCTGCCTCGCGGGCGGCCAGTTCTTCCGCTTCCCGCTGGGCCTCCTCCGCTTCCGCTGGGCCTCCTCCGCTTCCCGCTGGCCTCCTCCGCTGCCTGCTGGGCTTCCTCCGCTGCCTGAGCACGCAACTCGGCTGTGTGTAGATTGAGATTCCTTTCCTGTCAATATAAGTTGAATATTAGAGATAAAGCAATCCATTCTGTAAAAGAAGAAATACAGACTCGTATTGCATCAAACTTCCCATATATCAAGCGAATCTTGGGCTGGTCTGCCACAAAGATCACGTTCCCGCATATCGACAAGCAGTCCTTCGGGATTTCCCCATCATCCTCCCCCTCCCCCACTGCGTTCGGATGAAAAGCCGGATCGACCGAGCAAGCCACCAGCAATTCGCAGTCCACAAGTGATATTTCCGTCTCTGCGTCGATACCGCATACGCCGCGAGGATGACATCGACAACGTTTGGACGACTATCCACCGCTCGAAAATGTGTCACACCGAGGCTTCGTAGCGAGGAGTTCTTTCCGGAGGATCCTGGTTTTGAAGCAATAAAGTACTTTTTGATTGCGTCACCATCGAGCGGCTGGCACCAATCCGCCGCCCTGCCTTCGCGCTCCGCACCCTGCTGATCTTTCGCTGCCTGTGGAGAGCCCCCGAAAGACTTGGGGACAAGACTATCAGAAGACCCCTTGGCTGCGTGCCAAGGGTCATTCTCGAACGACATGCGATCAATACGCAAGTAGACGAGTGAGCGAGGGTCTCGCTCAAAGACTAACGTTAAGCCTTCGTGCTTGAATTTCTCGAAACGTTCCCAGTGGAAGATCGTAGCAAGCTTGAAGGCAGTGTAGGGAGGACTCTCGTCGTGCGTTAGATTGACTAGTTCCGTGTACCAGACACCCAGGGGCCTCTTGGCTAGATTGCCTGGCAGTAAGAAGAGGGGAATGGAGTCGCGAGGTGGTGATGGATCAGACATCTTGAGGAATGAAAGAAGCTTGGAGAAGAACACCATATTTTTATTCACTCTGCCTCGCGCGCATGAGGCAACGAGTCACAAGTCAGAAGAATCGCTGGCCACGACGCAAACGCATGGTCGCTTCGAAAGTTCGTTATGGCTGTGTCATTCGGAAGCCGCCGAAAGACCACTCGCGCTCTGCAACGTCAACCATTAGCACCTACTCGGTACCCCACTCTATATGTCAGCATGATCTCTCGGCGCCAGGAACATACAATAGTGCTTCATGCATCGCGGGTAGTGATCCCAACCCAGTCGATCTGCGGCTTGCCTTGTACGCACTCGAATCCTTTGCCTATGGACGCTATACGACATCCAGTTCAATTTCGTGCCCTTTATATTTACAACCGTGTAGCTATCATAAACTTTGGACTAGTCGACTCGCTAGTCGACTTGGTGGCCCACGGTAATTTTGTTCCTGACGAGTATTACAATCCTTACTGACGAGGCTTGGGTGTCATCTAGCAATCTGATATCCGTCAGCCACCGTGACACCCCCGGCTTGCTTTCTTCATCCCCATAATCCGCCGAACCCTTATCGCTCTCATCATCATACCGACGGTCCCTGGGGCAGTGTCTTCTGGACACTTCGCAAGAACATTGCGCCAGGTTACGCTCAAGGTTTGCCCATCGCACACCCTTCGCTCGCTCCAATCTCCCTAGACGACTAGAGTCAACGCGGCGAAACCAGGACTCGTTCTTCAACCGTCGCGAAGCCATTGAAACAGATCCTTTGTGTAGAGTCTATTTGCTCCCTTTTTCATCCAAGGACTCGTCTCACACTGCTGCAGTTCTTCCCTAGGGTGTCAACCCGGAGGCCCGTCTTGCGTTGAGCAACTTGCAGCGAGCCCTCGCAGATACCAAAATGGTCATCCCAGGTCAAACCAACGAAATCGTGAGTGACATTGTTAAGTCGGTGGAACACGTCGAGGAGTAGCTTTTCCCAGGTGTTAGCGGACTATCTTTGATTAGCATTTTTGGTATTCTGCATTTTTTTTTCCCTCACTTTTAATACACCCGTAGCAGTATTAGTCCAAGTCAATCCAAAAGCCTTTGGATGCAGGGGATCTTGGATTGTCCAATCCAGAAATAACGGAAACTGCAACTAGGAAGTACGTCCAGTATCATCTGTCTAAAGGAACTACACCTCTTCAACTGGCCTTCTAGTTTTTACAAGTGGAAATAAAACGAGTTAATCCACGGATTTTGCCTGAACTGAAGACATCGAGCCCGTGCCTTCCTTTTGACCTTGGTTACCTGGATCGGCTCGGGCGCGCTGACACCTTGCCCGTTCTTCCCCCCATCATCATCATCCAAATCGTTCGGGGGGAAACCTCTACTCAGAGGTCTCGTGTTCGTAATAAACCTGCTTGCGCTGCTGCTCGAAGACTGCATTGTCGGAGATTGCAATGACACAGGGGGCGTCGCTGACATCGAAGTATGTGTGCCTGCAGGACCTCTCCACCTCGATCGACCACAACGGGGGTTAAGGACCCGCTGCGGAGGGGGGTGTACGGTGACCGAGGCGGAACGGACACGGGGCCGAATGCAGGCGTTCGCACTGGAGTGCAACATACTAGTTAACTGCTCTCCATATGGGGAAAGGAGCACACAGAACTAAATAAGGCTGCAGTGCCCACCTCCCGAGGGCATGTCGTCTAGACGAACAATGGGGGTCGAATCCACCTCATCATCTTGAGGGGTTGGGGGAGGTGGATCATCCACAAGATAATAAGGATCGTCCCGCATCAGGGCAATGCGTTCAGCCCTACGCTAACAAAAAAATTGCACAGCTGATTAGTGCCAGTTCGCAAGAAAAGTCCTACGTTGCTTTTTCTCTCGCCGTGGCATCTCCGGGGTCTTCGATGTGACCCTCAGCCATCAAGTGATCATTTTTTTCTTCGTTCCTTCACTCTTCCCTTTCACAGACTTGTCTTCTGCCTTGCCCTTTCCTTTCTTCTTTGGACGGTTAGCTATAGGAAATGCGTTCTCTACATCCTCTTCATTATTGGTGGCGGTGGTCTCGCTGTCTTCAACTTTAGAGCGAGAAAGTTGGACGATTCAAATTTCAAGGCCGAGACCCTCGGGAACGCGAACGTTAGCCTGTGGTTGAGGCGTAATACCATTCAGTTCTCGAACATGTAGCGGTCGAATTAGATATAGACTTTTGGGGAAGTTGGGTTCGGCCCACGATGTTCTGGAAAGGGGAAGAGAGGAATCAGATGATTCTAAGTTTGAGATCGAACTTGGCGATAACTTTCCCTGATGTTTGGACAAGTCAGCCCTCATAAATGTGGGCAATTGAAAGATATTCAAGGCCTGAGCAGTAGTACGTGAGAGGAGTTTCAGAAAGTGCATACAGCCAGACGACGCAAGGATCACGGGAGGGGGAGAGGCTCACACGCTCTCGCACCTCAATGTGTGAACTAGTGGTGAAGGACGAGATTGGAAATCATCTTGTCGACTTGGTCTTTATCTCTGGGAGCAAACCCTCATCCCAGTGCTTGGACACTTCCGCCGCCCAGTACCTGAATACTTTGAGTGCAGTCTGTAAATAGACTGCGATCGTCACCTCCCGTAATAGCATAACGTTGGGCTGCAATAGAAGAGCGACTAGCCCTTGTGAGTTCGCTAGCTCTGTCACGGCAATGTGAGTGTACTCGGAGAAAGAATGGCAGGCCAGGGGCCAATCTGAATGAGATCGACACGTACAAGCAATATTCCCCACAGCTCCATGCAGTAGCCCACAGAACTTCAGAGTAACTTGTGGGATCGCGGCAATTTTCCAATAATATTTCATCGCTCAATAAGCGGAGCATCAGCCTAGTAGCGAACGCTCTCACACCCTTAACTCTCACCACGACATCGACGAGTTTGTCATTGATATCGCGCCCAATAGAGCCCACGTTAGAAACGTAAGCCAGGTCAACCAGCGCAGAGATACCACTCGAAATCAGTAACATTCTCATATGCGTCGCGAGAACACATGGCGATGATGCACCAGGAAACTTCGAGTCGGGAAGCGGAAGTGAGTATCGAGGGTGTGGGTGAGGCAGCATCTGCACGGGTTACCGAGATAGCCAGAGACATCGGATGCCGCTGCTGCTGCTGTGCGTGCGAGAGATTGGGCGGCACTTGGGAGGGCGGATGTCGCACTGTCTTGGCTCGGTGCGGGGTAGTCTCTGGACGATTCACTCTAGCTTATAGTCAGTCACCTGACGGTGAATGTCAGTATTCAGTTTGTATAGATCATATCCACGACGAACCATGGAAGAAACAAGATCAAGAGCGCGCATTCGTAAGCTGTTGTCTTGATCTTCAATGCTGGAGATGATCCCATCTTGATGAGCGGAAACGAGATGGGGGTGCAAAGGAACGATTTTTGCCATCGCCAATAACGAAATGTATTTCACTGATTTTCCATTGCTACACCGTCAATATATGCTTCGTTATGCGAGGGGGCCCGAACATAACTCACAGTTCTGATCTGGGTCGCGCAAAAATGCGGCCAGTTTATCGGTGGACGTCTTTACCAGAGATTGGTCACTTGGACCTTCCCGCATACCACCGATAATGCAAGTGTGCACACATTCGTACAGCAGAGACACCACCAGTGTTGTTGAGATGAGCTCTGTTATTGTTATTTGTTTCTGCAGTAGGTTCGAACAGGGCTAGAGCACCTAGCTAAGATAAGAATACGAGAGGGGTAATGAAGCAAGCAGAAGCATTAGACGCTGTAATATTCCGGAGATAGGATGATTAGGGACAGATCAGCTTGATCACTTTAATCAGCATCGAATTATTGGAAGACTTGGCAAGAATATCGAATAATTGGGGGGAGGCTAATACTGGGGATTGTGCCTCGCCAGTTCGCAAAGCACACTAACCATTGCAGATACAACCCCTGCATAATGTCGAGGATGATTCAGCACACTGCAGGTTGGGTAATTAGAGTCAAGGATGGCTGCAACATAGACGTGCGTCCGGATTTCTCCGCAAACACTATCTTGTCTGGCAGTGACTCAACGAACCAGACTCACCCATGTTGGCCTCAATCAAGTAGACCCCGACACATTCTTTGGCGTGCCAGTAGGTGAGGTTACATTCGCTGTAGCTCGTGGAAAGACTATAACAACTTTTCGCGTCGCAGGAGTTGCTACAACCATTGGCTGATCAAGAGCCGCTAAGCAATATTGCTGCCAGTGCCATGCAACAGGACCCCCCCCACGCTGAGTTGATCGCCTATCTCGATTTCGCCGTGATCCCCGAAAAGGGCGAAACTCCCGTGGACGACTTTGTTGTGAGCTCTTCAAGCTTCTGGATTGTGTTCGTCAAGAGCACGCGCGGGCGGACCTTTCGTTTCTTATTTGCAGCGAAAACAGGCACACAGACCGACGTCTGTATCATCGATCGGTCTCAGAACGATATTCTTCTCCTTGTCCAGGAGGACAACCGTTTAGAGCTCAGTGAGCCGTCAACGCGCAGGCTTAGCTTGTAGCAGAGACAGTTGCGGCCTTTGGCGAGAATAGTGCGGGACGGGGAGCGGCTGGGCTCCCTCTGGCGGAGAAGGCAAGTCGTTTCGCGAGTTTGTGGACCTTTTTCTGAGAGCTTATACTTCTTAGGTCATACCCGGCATTGTCATGGTCGGCACGTCGCCTGCATTCTTTAAAATTCCCGTCACCCAAACTCTCTCGATTCATATTCGCCATGGAACCTATCCTGAGGAGGGAACCAGCGTGACCTATTGTTATCCGCCCGCTTCTTGTCCTATCCGTGGCCATCGGCGGACAGAGCGAGCGAATCCGATGTCATCAATGTGGCATGCAAATGCGCAGCAAAGAATGATAGCTGCGCGATACTCGACCACGTCCCGGAAGTCCTTCGCGCGGAAGATTATTCAGTGATTCCTGCCTCTGACCGCGTGAGTAGAAGCTGCACTGGTGCAAGCAACAAGAAGCATACAGCAGAACAGAGTATAGGGCCGTCAATTAATGTGTCTAAACCCAATGGTCGTCCGTTTCTTTGCGATCCAACCACTAGCACTTCGCATGGCAAGTTTGTGCGATTTACTTGATTGTAGCAGGCACGCTGACCTCACACTGCTGCAGTATCCGGGTCAGGCGATCAGTCAGATACCGCTAGCGAGGTTCCAATAAATGATGCCGGAGACACAACCATAGGCGACACCACTCCACATGCAGCCGAACACGCAACCCATCATCTCAATCAATCCACTCCGCCACCTGCAAATACCGCGCCATCCACCCGTCCTTCGTTCCCCCCGGCTCGCGAGAGAGCGAGTAGCTTTTTGTTCTTGGGGTGCCGTATCCCGCGCTCATTTCCCGTTCACAGACATTGCCACACCATCGGACTATCACATTCCCTACGACGACATCGAACTCACAACTGCGGACGGCAGCGGACTGCATCAAAGTCAAAGCCTATCCCATGAAGCAGCAGAGAGAACTTTTGGGTAGAAATAACCCCTCACCCCCGAGTGATCTCAAAAGTCGCAGCAAACGAGAAACAGACCGACGAGGTGGCAAGAATTACTGGGGATGTTGAAACGGCAGGCCAGAAACGGCTAGTGACATAGGAGTCGCGCTTGAAAGAGAAGGTAGTCGTTACAAGGGTAGTTATGAGGGTGATTAGTCTAGTATAAGCACCATGGTGCATGTACATACATGTTATACTTCACATGCCCGACAACCGCGGCCTACTACAAGTACATCTGTCCCTTGATCCCCCCCCAGCGGTTCTGAGGTGCACAAATAATTCAGGCTCACGACGCGCACATCACGTCGACCTTGATCTTCTTCGACAAGATCTAATCGATCATTATCCGAAGGTCAAGGGGACGCTGCCATTGTTCAGTGAGTGAAAAGGCTTGGGCTAATGAGAGAGGAAGAGAATGACTCCCTAGAGTTGCGATGGGTGAGGAATACCAGAACATCGTATAAAATCCCCAAGCCTGATCGGCCGGGTCTGCAATGCTCATCGGAAAGTGAACCACGACGATCAAGTACACAAGTTTAGATTTCACAACACCTACTTGGCCGTAATACAAAGGCGAAGCATGGAGCCTAGTACCATTCGGCGAATTAGATGACTGTGATGGCGTCCATGGCGAAAGATTCGAGGTTTGACTGACTTGGGATCACTAACCGTCATGCGAAGCCGTGCGTGCGTGCTGTTGCTCGTCAACTGTTCACGTCGACGTTTGGGCCGGGGCTAAGTTTGACATTACAGGAGGTCCACGGTTAGGAGCGGAAAGACATGTCGACGGTGAACATGATGTACTCACCTTCCGGTTCGATCACCATTTTCAACCCGTCCGAATCCGCCAGCTGTGCATTCGCCACAATAACCCCAAGATTATGGGATTTGGCAGCAAGATATGGAACATAGGGATGTCCTGGATCTGACGTTGGATATCATAGGTTGATCATGCACTTGCGCACTGGGATCTAACGAAACATCGTTAATCATGAGGAACGAATAGTGACGAATCCGCTATTGGTCACACCAGGCTAGATCGACAAGCATCCAGACCAACATCCAAATTAGGGCGGGACGTGATATCCTAACGCGTGCTGTTTAGGCATGTACTGTTGTCTCACCCAGTTTTTTAGTTTCATTTCCTTCGTAACCCATTGTCTGGTGGGAGGATCGATGGCTTCGAGACCGTTGAAAGGAACAGATCTCAAATTAAACACCAACCGGACCAGGCTAGGATCGTTTTCCCTTCCGCCAGGGCGAGTTCTCACTATCGCCATGGATTCCAACTCGACTTCGTGATGCAATTGTGGCTCTCTAGACAAGATGAGCCATTGCTTATCAAGGGCCCGAACCTATCTTTGGCCCTGATCAACTCTATAATGCCACTGCATGGACAAGTTTCTGGCGGATTCTCCGCCCCAACAATCTCGTCGATTTCAAGGACCGATGTAATAGCGCGAGGCTCGGCGAGCAGGTAAAACAAATTGATTCTTTACCTTGATAATTTAAAGTGTACGAGAAGCTTGATTGCTTAATATATTATATATCATGAGTCTCCCTCACCCGAAGTGGTATGCTGAGGCCATACTTTGAGCCATGGGAATGAATAGATTGGGCGAGTGCTAAGGAATATGAACATGAAGGACGTGGAAGCGTAGAAGGTACTGCTGTTAGATGGATCCTGTCATATGAAGTGATCGGGGGTTGTGCATCCCGGGAATACAGACCCCAGAAGTGGGTATATCGATTTGAAAGGGGTGACCTGTGACCTTGGAATTGGTAGAATAGTGGGGTTGTTAGTGACAGTAGCTTGAGAAAAGCAGCAAAGGCATACCTCATGTATATGCACTATCAGGTGCGAGCAGGCGGAGTTGTTCTTGCAGTTTAGCAATCTGTGCTTCTGCAGTGTCCACTTTTGCTTCTGCCGCACGATGCTGGTCTGCCTCGTGAGCTGCCTCTGCTTCTGCCGTACGACGCTAGTCTGCCTCGCAAGCTGCCTCCGCTTCTGCTGTATGACGCTGGTCTGCCTCGCGAGCTACCTCGAGCTGTCGCCGTTCCACCTCGTGAGCAGCCAGTTCTTCCACTTCCCGCTGGGCCTCCTCCACTGCCTGCTGGGCCTCATCTGCTGCCTGAGCACGCAACTCGGCTGTGTGTAGATTGAGGTTCCTTTCCTGTGAATATATAGTGGAATATTAGAGATAAAGCAATCCATTCTGTAAAAGAAGAAATACAGACTCGTATTGCATCAAACTTCCCATATATCAAGCGAATCTTGGGCTGGTCTGCCACAAGATCACGTTCCCGCATATCGACAAGCAGTCCTTCGGGCATTTCCCCATCATCCTCCCCTCCCCACTGTGTTCAGATGAAAAGCCGGATCGACCGAGCAAGCCACCAGCAATTCGCAGTCCACAAGTGATATTTCTGTCTCTGCATTGATACTGCATACGCTGCGAGGATGACATCAACAATGTTTGGACAACTATCCACCACTTGAAAATGTGTCACACTGAGGCTTTGTAGTGAGGAGTTCTTTCCAGAGGATCCTGGTTTTGAAGCAATAAAGTACTTTTTGATCATGTCACCATTGAGTGGCTGGCACCAATCCACTGCCCTGCCTTCGCGCTCCACACCCTGCTGATCTTTCACTGCCTGTGGAGAGCCCCCAAAAGACTTGGGGACAAGACTATCAGAAGATCCCTTGGCTGCGTGCCAAGGGTCATTCTCAAACAACATGTGATCAATCTGCAAGTACACGGTGGAGTGAGGGTCTCGCTCAAAGACCAACATTAAACCCTCATGCTTGAATTTGTCGAAATGTTCCCAGTGGAAGATTGTAGCAAGCTTGAAGGCAGTGTAGGGAGGACTCTCATTGTGCGTTAGATTGACTAGTTGCATGTACCAGACCCCTAGAGGCTAGATTGCCAGGCAGTAAGAAGGGGGGAATGGAGTTGGGAGGTGGCGATGGGTCAGACATCTTGAGGAATGAAAGAAGCTTGGAGAAGAATGGCATATTTTTATCTGCCCTGCCTCCAGGCTCGCATGCATGCAGTAATGAGTGACAAGTCAGGAGAATCACTGGCCATGATGCAAATGCATGGTTGCTTCAAAAGTTCGTTATGGCTGTGTCATTCGGAAGCCACCAAAAGACCACTCATGCTCTGCAACATCAACCATTAGCACCTACCCACTCTATATGTCAGCATGATCTCTCGGTGGCAGGAACATACAATAGTGCTTCATGCATCATGGGTAGTGATCCCAACCCAGTTGATCTGCGGCTTGACTTGTACACACTTGAATCCTTTGCCTATGGACAAACAATCCAGGTTTAATTTTGTGCCCTTTATATTTACAACTGTGTAGGTATCATAAAGTTTGAACTAGTCGACTTGGTGGCCTATGGTAGTTTTGCTCCTGGTCAGTATCACAAGCCTTACTGACAAGGCTTAGGTTTCATCTGGTAATCCAATATCCTTCAGCCACTGTGACACCCCCGGCTTGCTTTCTTCATCCCCATGATCTGCCATACCCTTCCCACTCTCATAATCACACTGACAGTCCCAGGGGCAGCACCAAGGGACACTTTGCAAGAACATTGCACCAGGTTATGCTCCAGGTTTGCCCATCACACACCCCTCACTTGCTCCAATCTTCCTAGATGACTAGAGTCAACACAGTGAAATCAGGACTCATTCTTCAACAGTCGTGAAGCCATTGAGTCCCTCACCAGACAATGGGAGAAGGAAATGAACTAAAACTGGGGAACACCAGTAGCATGTCCTAAACTAAGCATGCAGTTAGGATATCATGTCCTGCCCTATTTGGTATTGGTCTGGATGCTTGTCAATCTACCTGGTGTGACCATAGTGCGGATTCGTCACTATTTGTTCCTCATGGATCTAATGTGTTTCATTAGATCCCAGTGCGTGAGTGTGCGATCAACCCTATGATATCCAATGTCAGATCCAGGACATCCCTATGTTCCATATCTTGTGCCAAATCCCATAATCTTGGGGTTATTGTGGCGAATGCACAGCTGGCGGATTCGGATGGGTTGAAAATGGTGATTGAACCAGAAGGTGAGTACATCATGTTCACTGTCAACATGTCTTTCCGCTCCTAACCATGACCTCCTGTAATGTCAAACTTAGCCCCAGCCCCAAATGTCGATGTGAACAGTTGACGAGCAACAGCACACACACATGGCTTCACATGATGGTTAGTGATCCCAAGTCAGTCAAACCTCGAATCTTTCGCCCATGGACGCCATCACAGTCATCTAATTTGCCGAATGGTACTAGGCTCCATGCTTTGCCTTTGTATTATGGCCAAGTAGGTGTTGTGAAATCTAAACTTGTGTACTTGATCATTGTGGTTCACTTTCCAATGAGCATTGCAGACCCGGCCGATCAGGCTTGGGGATTTTATATGATGTTCCAGTATTCCTCACCCATCGCGACTCTAGCAAGTCATTCTCTTCCTCTCTCATTAGCCCAAGCCTTTTCACTCATGAACAATGGCAGCATCCCCTTGACCTTCGGATAATGATTGATTAGATCTTGTTGAAGAAGATCAAAATCGACATGATGTGCGCATTGTGAGCCTGAATTATTTGTGCACCTCAGAACTGCTGGGGGGGATCAAGGGACAGATGTACTTGTAGTAGGCCACAGTTGTTGGGCATGTGAAGTATAACATGTATGTACATGCACCATGGTGCTTATACTAGACTAATCACCCTCATAACTACCCTTGTAATGACTACCTTCTCTTTCAAGTGGCGACTCCTATGTCACTAGCCATTTCTGGCCTGCCATTTCAACATCCCCAGTAATTCTTGCCACCTCGTCGGTCTGTTTCTCATTTGCTGGGACTTTTGAGATCACTTGGGGGTGAGGGTTATTTCTACCCAAAAGTTCTCTCTGCTGCTTCATGGGATAGGCTTTGACTTTGATGCAGTCCACTGCTGTCTGCGGTTGTGAGTTCAATGTCATCGTAGGGAATGTGATAGTCCAATGGTGTGGCAATGTCTGTGAATGGGAAATGAGTGTGGGATACAGCACCCCAAGAACAAAAAGCTACTCGCTCTCTTGCGAGCCAGGGGGAATGAAGGACAGATAAATCATGTAGGTTTGACCAATATATAGCACACCAGCCACTGGAGGTCAAGGTCAAACGACTCACATTACAACACTAAAATACTGGCTGACTTATGGCTAAGAGCCCTGCAGATACACTTGCGGTGAACTGTGCAGCATTAGTGCATAGTCAGTCTAATTTGACACTGGTTGAGTGAAATGATCCTAACGATGCCACAACACAAGAATAACCCTGGCCTCGGTAGGCTCGAGGTGATACGCACCATTGGAAATCCACACATGGGTGCCACCAAAGAGACCCAAGATCCTTCAAAATTCCTGTTGCCATTGCTGATACAACCAGGAGAATATTTCCTGAAGTAATGTATCCCCAAGAACCGGTGAAGATCGTAAGCTATCAATGGTGAGCACAATACAAGTCCTTGATGCACAATTCTAGTACATCAAATGAGTATGGACACTTGGCCACAGCAGAAGGGCAGCTTGTATTTGATAGACTAGAGTGTGATTGTACAGTTGCCAGAAATCACCCCAGGCGCAATCTGAGAATCAAATGTGACCAGAGGCTGATGCTGTATTGTGATGGAATTTTCAATGGAAGAACAGTCAAGTTATCCATAAAACATACTGATTTGATCTGAACAACCCCAGAGACATTAGCCCATTCCTTGTGTGATGTTCTCTCTCCTTGGAATCCGCAATGCATGAACATTGGACACATAGGCTTCCTGCTTGGATGCTATGATCCATGCCATTTTACAAGCTTCAGCCCAAATGCACCATCCATAGGTGAGATGTGAAGAACCACTTCGATGTGAGGATTCTTGTGTAAAGATGATATGTTGCGCTGTTTGCTGAATCTGCTTCAGATCTTCCCACACAATTGTACTTCCAACCAAGAAAACAGTGCCATCAGAACATGAGCACAGTACTTAATACTGCTGGGAAAGTGCTAGTGGCAAAAGTTGGAATCATCCATCTTCTTGGCAACTATAGGATCAGGTATCAAATCAACAATTCTGAGTTGTCTGAGAGGCAGAATAACAGATTAAATTTAAGCCATCTCAAATACTGGATGAACCATGACACAGCCAGTATGACTGAATGAAGGGAACTGGATAGGGAGCTGATTTAGGTTCCTCATTCGATGTTGATTTTCTGTGCAGCCAAAAATACAGTAAAACCCTTGGTGCCAGCCATCTGTGCTAAATAGCAGCCTCGCTAGGTCAGAGATCAAGATCAAAAGATGTCCTCTTTCCAAGACAGAACTTCCTTGGTTTCTCATTGTCATGGGAGTGAACAGTAATGATGAATTGCATCAGATCCCCTGGGACATGGGCCATGGTAGGGTTGAAGCCAGGCAATCTCCCTATCAGTGAACATGAATGAAGAGTGGCAACAGAACCATGTCCTCATCATGGTATTTTCAATCATTAGACCAAATGTTGCATGCTGGCATGGATTGTCTCTCGTGATGTGTTGCATACTCCATAGACACTTCCATATGCCCTAGGGGAAATTGTAAGGACCACAGCTTAGAGTTCGCAAAGAGTACTTGCATTGTCCAATTCTTCAATTCCATCCTTCTGCTTGTATTCGTCTGAGAGGACCACATCTGCCCAATATGTACTCACCCTGCCTGGTGTGGAAGATAAAAACATCCAGTATCAGAAAATGCAAATATCCATTGATCCCAGCCTATGGAATGATCATGTGACCTATTATGAAATTAATTATGGCTATGCACGAAAACAGAGTTCATTCGATTACACCATCAGTTTTGATTGGAGAGGTATGCCCATATGACTCTTGGAAAGCCACGATTCACACCTTTCGAATGGTACCAAACACAAGTTGAACGGATCAGAACTGCACTCTCCAGACCAATATTACTATCAAAATCTGGAATTTCTAGTAAAAAATGAAGTTCTCCATCAGTTCACATCCAATCCTCTCGAAATAACCTCTCCTAGAAAGATATAGAAAATCCGCATCCAACGGTACTGAGTGCGCAAAGAACAGATCAAAACTGAGCTCTGTAGAATGATATTATTATCAGAATCAACACCCATTAGTATTTTACAAATTTCTCTGTCAGTTCGCATCCAATCTGCTTGGAACCACTGTGCCCAGAAAGCTGTTAAAAATATGCATCGAATGATACCAATAATGTCTATTATGGATGCAAACTGTTGTTTCTGCATTGAATCCCATCCCATGCACTTGTCCCTATTATCAACCAGCAACAAAAACATCTTAACCACTGGACTACAAACAAATTAATCTCCAAGAACTCAGAAATATCCTTTGATTTCATCTCCCATTGCCACAAATAACTTCTAGAACTTCACAGATAAGAAAGATAACACCTCCTTGACTGCCCTTTTGTTCTGTTTATGAATGACTCACTTTCCTTGCAACCACTTTATGAAAGATAACACCTTCTTAGCAACCCTTTTGTTCTGTTTATGAATGACTCACCTATCATGCAACCACCTTATGAGTGACTCACCCTCCTTGACAACCCTATTGTTCTCACATATGACTCACCTAGGAGTGAGTCATATTCTTTAAACACAGCCACCTTCAGAAAGGTATAAAAGCTGGTAGATTTTCCTGTATCCCCCCATCTCCTCACTACTGGAATATACTACTGTCTACAAATCTGCTTGCATCTGAAGAGAGTACTGATCTAAAGCCATCTGGAGCTAAGTCATATACAAGGTTGTTAAGACTAAGTCACTGGAAGCCCTCTATGTGAAATACTGAGCCAAGGATAGTTGCAGGACCTAAGGTTAGAGTTGCTGGACATCCAAGGAAAGGTGAGTAATAACAAAGTCAAGTCAGGAGAAGAAAGAAATACATTGACACACTGAATCAAGCTTAAACTAGTCTAGAACCCTCCTTAGAATCCACATTTTGACCAGGAGAACACAAATAGATACACACAAATAGCAGTAAACAGTTCAATACAACACATATAAGCCTTTCACAAGCATCCCACGATATATCATTGACTATAGCTAGTTCATACCACAACCTTATCCTCCGCTGAATATCATA
This sequence comes from Hydnum rufescens UP504, assembly GCA_014904985.1. Taxonomy (NCBI): domain Eukaryota; kingdom Fungi; phylum Basidiomycota; class Agaricomycetes; order Cantharellales; family Hydnaceae; genus Hydnum; species Hydnum rufescens. The sequence continues at coordinate 26,911 of MU129119.1, forward strand.
CACAACTTGTTAGAGAGTGATCAACCATCAGAGCAAACCAGCCCATTGAATAAAAACAGAAATACAGTCTCCCATCTACATACTGGCTGAACCAGAGTTTGATTTGACAGTCATCAGAGCTCCCAATCCTTCTTCTATACCAGTTTGTCTTTGACCAGCATATGGGGGTCAGGCCTGGTGGCATATACCTGTCAGCAGTGTTGGAGGGATAAATCCCTACACCATAGAAATCCTCATCCGAGGCCATTTTCCCTATGAACGAATCAATTATATGTCACTGCGCTCATTTAATTTTATCGCCATTCGTTTATTCAAGAAATCAATTGGATTCCTACCCCTTTCCAACCCATAATATCGCCTCATTCCTTTACCATGTCTACCAGTCAATTTATTGACTATCCGTCGGACTTCAACAGTCCTCATCAAAAAGGGGCAGTTTATGCCCTACTTCAAGTCCATTTTCTTTGGACAAGGCAATTCAACTTGCCATCTTTCTTCAAGTCTGGATGACTTGCCTGCTCTTCCAAGCCATCCTATTGCCTTAAGGGCGATGAATTGTGATTATGTAACGACGCGGACTGGGCCTAGTTCCAATTCTGGACTCGCGGATCCATCACATGATCCAGATAGGGGCTGCACTACTCTGAAGGAGTATTTTTCGAATTTCTCTGTCATTTTTGATCGGATCGACTCGAAACGACCGCGCCCAGAAAGATACGAATCGTACCTATCGAACGGTACCAAACACGAAACGAACGGATCAAAAATGCGGTCCCTGTAACAATATCTTGCCATGATTCATACTCTGAAGGAGTATTTTTCGAATTTCTCCGTCAGTTTTGATCGGATCGACTCGAAACGACCATGCTCTGAAAGCTGTTAAAAATGCGCATCGAACGGTACCAAGGGCAAAACGAGCGGACGCGAACTCCATTTTTCACAAGACAACTCCCTCCCCATGACTCCCCCTTTGCTCCACCATTCAAAATAGCGAATTACTTCCGGCCCTCTTATGTCCGATGGAGAAGACCCTCAGGGCGACCTATTCCACTTTTCCTTAAGGGAACTTGTCCAGGTTTGAAGGAGGAATAGCATGTAATGTGTCAATCTCCCTTTTATCTTGAAATTGGAATATCTCCATCAGTTTTGAAGATTTTAACTTCATTTCTTTTTCTCTGTGTGTCCCTTAAGTCCGACTTTTTCACTTTCTATTGAGTCGAAGTCTGGATTGTATATTAGGTGCAGCTAGCACACAAATTCATTAGTTCTCCCCCTCCCTCCAGTTTGAAGCTCCTTGAACAGCTGCTGGTCCCTGGGTGATTTCTCACTACAAAAAGCGAATTCTAACTACACTTTGACTAAGGTCTCAAGAAGAGATTCTTAGGGTGTGGTAATTTGACTAAAAGACACATTCTCACTTAATTGCTTGGGCTTTGTTGGCTCACTGCAATTTCCCCTGTTCAAAAGACCTTCCCCCACTCGAACCTGAACATCCGGATTAGATCTGTGATCCCCTCTTTCGTCCCCGGCTCAACATCATGGACAGTAGTTGGATTGGTTTAATAACCATCCTGCTTACAGCGGACATTGGCACTATGGATGGATTTCACACCAGTTTGATAGAGCAGTCATGCACAGTTGGATTTGATCCTGAGCTCACAATCACCACATGAACAACCCTCTTGAAGATTTCTGCCATTGGCTTGAACACTGCATCTTCCATACCAGGCTGATCTTTAGGCTCTTTGTCAAAAGCTTTCCATCAACCTGAACTAGAGAGGATGGGACATTGATGTTAGCATATTAATTGTGGTTTCTTATCAAAACTGGGCTGGGGAGGTATTGAGAACTTCATGAGCATCTGGAGAGCAACTTGGGGAATGGTAGAGCCCAAGTCATGGAGCACTGCCAACATAGCCCACTCAAGGTGGTCATCTTGGTAGGTTGGGTTGGAATGGACTTGCCTTATGTGGACTGGAGATTTGTGGACCTGCTGTCTTGGAGGCAATTGTGAGTTTGGCAACAACCATGTGGGTTTCAGGTGGGCCCAGAGATTTGTGCATCAGATGCATCTGCATCCGCACCACTGCAGCAGCAATGCGGCCTGATGCGTGCATCACCAGAAATGCTGGAGGGGGTTTTGGGAGCCCGCTGGCACTCCCTAAGCTATGTATAATGTCCCATTAAGCTTCTTTGGCATGCTAGGACCCTTGGTGATAACAATTTAAAGCTTTGGTTCATGCTTGTACAACTTGACACTTTACTCTGTCTCTTGCTCAAAATACCACTCTAAACATCAGACAACACATGGAATTTCATGTCCCCATATTACCTGGGAGTTCTTTAAGCTTACCTTTCCCCTCAGGAGTTCAAAGTGTTATGTGCATCAACTTTTCATAGGTGCTGGAGTGCCAGGTTTCTGGATCTGCTTAAGCTTGAACATCATATATCATTTCTATCATCACTGAGGTTTTGCAGCCCCCAGGGTATGGCTTCACATCTGCTTGATGGCTCTCAACTTTCTGAGTATCTGCTGCTGTGTGGTGGCCTGCATCCTCAAGCTGCACTTGAATACCCTAGTATTTGCTGTGAGCCCATGCAACTTCTGACAGTGATTACTGGAATGATTGATTCATGTATGAGGGACATGTTTTGCCCAATCCACTATGCCTCATCTCATCCCCACTCATTTCCACAATCTATTCCTATCATCCAACCCAATCCTATTATATGCAACAACCTGACAGTAATGCACACCTCTCCCATCAGCCAGCCATCCCATTGCATGTGTAGTTCACAGTTTCAAATCCCTCCCTCCATCACAGGGGTGATGCTTTTCTTTGTGCCTTCGTTGAATGGCAGCAGATTCATATGGACTTTATCATCATTGACTTATCTATTCTTGATCCCCCATCCCATTAATTGACCACCTATTCTCAATCCCCCATACCATTCATCGACTCACCTATTCACAAGCCCCCATTCCATTCATTGAATTATCTATTGATACTTTTATCCCATATATGCAAAGTCACTGTCACCACTGCCCTGCTGTATACTGGAGAACATACAGACTCAGCAGCTCAGAGAGGAAGCCCCCACACCAGGGGTCAGTGATCCAGTGCAATGGGTACAAGTATTCACGGTTGTGGAAAAATTATGAGAAGGACAAGAAGGATTGAAGCAAACAATCAGCAAAAACACAGCAGATGAAGAGGCTTTACTCATTGTTGAAGGATACAGTGGAAGGACTGGAGCTAGGTGATCACCTTAATTGTGGCTGATGCATTGATACCATCCCAAAGCTCATTGGTTTTATGTTCCTTTGAAGAGTGACTATCAGCTGTGAGGTGGTTGTGAGAGAGCTTTGAACTGCCTCATGTCTACCTATCTCATGGACAAGGCCACCATTGAAAATAGTACTTTACTGAAGGGGACAGCAAGACCCAAGTACCTGGCAGTCCTAATGTGATTCCAAGACTCTCACAGAGAGCTCTTTTGGGAGTATGATGTTGAATGGTTCTCCAAGCCACCTGAGAGAGTGGAATAGACTATTGGGTAGAAGTAGCTGGGCCAATCAGCCCTAGGAAATGGTGGGGGCATTCTATATATTGAACTCAATGCCAGGTTGCTTCGTATTTCCAAATTTAGTAACTAACAACAAGGCATAGAGACCACATTGTGGATGATTCTGTGGATTGGGGTAGACTATAGAGACCATGAGAATAGGATAAGAATGCCATGGATTGCATATCTGACCTGCAGCATCGTCAACACCAGTGATGCATGTGCTGGATGTGTGTCAATGTGTGTGGTTGCTGATGTGCATTTCTCTGCTGCCGCTGCCTTGCTGCTGATGCATGAACTCAATGGGTATTTTGATGCAGATGTGCACATATTCTGTGTGCATCAGATGTGCATTTCTACTGTCCCATTTCAGGTAATTCCTTGACCCCTTTTGCTAGTGTTGCCAAAGGCTTGGGCTTGAGCCAGCCTGAGTCTGAGCCAAATCTGTTGTGAGCTGAGCTGAGCCAAGTCATTTGATTATTAAGCAAAAGACTTGACTCAACTTCAAGTGACTTGGCTTGGGCTTGAAGCTGGCTTGAACCAAGACTCAGTATATAATATATACAAGATAGGATACTTGACATGTACTGGTGATGCTTCATGTTCTGGGGACAACTAATGTAGCAGTAGTATGAAAACATTGAGGACCTCCAGCTTGAGGTCAATCAATACAATTCTGAAATCCCCAACTTTGATTTTTCCTCACCCCATGTCAAATTTCAGGAAATGGCAGCCAAATGATGATCCTTCTGGCCTCCCCAAGTGCCAAAAAATGCATCCTGTGGATCCACAGCTCCCTCCATGTACACCATCATGGCCCACTGCACCTGTGAACAAACCTCAGACATCCTTTCCACCATGTCATCAATGTCTTCAGCTGGCAAAGACCCCTTCACTTGCCTCACCTCAGTCATTTCAAAATTCTCCAATCCTCACTGCCCTATTGAAGAAGCCAAAATGGTGGACCACAAAGACTACAGATATTGACCATTTATTTGTCTGATTTGAATCGACACCTGGCTGCTGGGGTGCCCAGTGCAAATATTGCCAGTATGCTCACTTAATTTCCACTCTAGAAAACCTATGGACTATTAACTATTGGGCAGGTCTCTCCATAGCAAGTCAAATGGCCTGAAGCCCAATGATGGTCATACCTGGGAATATGAAAACTCAAGCACATCCACTCTTCATCATCATATAGAAAAGTTCCATGCAGATGAGTATATTGAGACTTGCAATACAAATGGTTGGACAATCACTATTGCATCTCTGTGTCAAAAACACAGCAAAATGTGCTTGGCTGAACTGGAACACACAAAAGAGGCATTCACTACAGAAGGCCTTCTGAACCATCTCATCTGCTGGATAGCAGCAGATGACCAGGTGTTATTTCTGAAAATTATGGTGGAACCAGGATTTGAACCTGGGACCTCCTGCCTTCTAGTCAGGTGCTCTACCACCTGAGCTATCCCTCCAGTTCTGGAGCTGGAACTTATTATCCAACACTCCCCCTTAAGTTCCAAGCTCTCTCAGAGGCTAAATCCATTGACTTGGTACACCTTGTGCACTCCTCAGAGGTCAATCCTGATAGCTTGTAGCTTAAGCCACAATTTCAGCTCAGGCTTCAGAGACATGGGCCCATAACCTTGTGGCTATGTAAAACCTGAGGACTCTGGGAACCGATGATGAGGGCAGATAGATCTGTAGGGGAGCCTAAATGCTCAAGTGGAGTGAGGGTGGGCAGAGCAAAAAGAGACTGTGGTATTCAGAAGTGCTGGCCAATTTATGGCCTACAGGGTAGGAGAAAAATACAGGAGTTACAAGTAGGAACACAGAGATGTACTAAAGAGAATACAGGACAAATTATGTTAGTGGTCCATGGGTGCAGGACACTGCTCATGGACCTAGGAGATGTCTGCCAAATGCAGCAGACACACTTGAACCCAATGTGATTACCGAATAGGGGTTTCCCCCTCTAAAACTGTCCTTTGGCCCATCAGACCCCAACTCCAAGAGTCTGGTCATCTGGCGACCAACGCATAGCATTCATGGACATCATTTGCAAAGGGAATGCTGCAGGGGACTTTAACCCCAGAATCCCAGAAGTAGAACTGCTTTGGGAAATAGAAGTAAGATGGGATTCAGCTCATGGGATGTTACACACTGTGATACTGGCACAAAAAGTATGTCATAAGGAGAAATTTTATTTCTATGCTCACAAAATATCATTCACAGGCAATCCAAGTAATGTCAATGAAGCACAAACACCATGACCTCCAAAGTAAGAACTTGACCAAGGTACAGTGGGATTTTGTGAAACAGATTTATGATGTCTTGGACATAAGTTTCTCTGAAGGGCCAGAACTCTCTGGCTTCTGGCCCTTTGGAGCCTCTGAGCCTATTTTTGTTTGCTGATGTGCTTGCCTTTCAAAACAGTTCCTGCACACAGTGCAGCACTTAATGACAAGTGAGAGTACCCCAATCCTCAGCAGTACTCTACCCACTTTCCAGTCCCTCCAAGACCAGTGGCAGGAACATGCCAGCATGCATCCTGATATGTCAAAATATGTAGTAGAGGGAATGATGTGGTTGGATAAGTATCACAATAAGGCGGGGAGGACACCCACTTATGTCATTGCCATGGGTAGGTCATATTCTTTGCATCACACCCAAACTGACAACAGCTCTTTTCCCTAGTTCTCAATCCAAGTATCAAACTATACTTTATTCAAAAACAGTTCTCCCCAATGGAAGTAGAAGAGATGATAAAATGGATTAAGGATGAGGTCAGTCTGCACATACCCTTCTAGCCTAGTACTCATTGGTGATTTGTGTGCTACTGTACATTAATTCAGCTCATGAAGTATTGAACAATTATGACAAATATTCAGCACTCTGTGATGGCTGCAGCAACTGTGCTCTCTCAGTCAGCACATATCAGGCTTGGGCTCATTGATGCTGAGGACAATTTTGATGCTGAAGAACTCACTGTTGATCAGGAGTATGAGGCCTATATTTTTCACTTGTGACGTACTCTGGCCCTCTCAAAGAAGCCCATACTTACCTTCCAGCCTGGTCAGTCACATGGGGGACCTAATTTAGGTACCACTTTCAGGGCAGAAAATGGTACCTAATAGGTCCCCCAGACCTTACAGCTGAAATCAGGCTATTCCAATTCAGTTTTTGGGCCATCTATCAGCCAAACCATGGCTGTGCCAGATTATATACTTATTTATTATTATTATTATTACTATTATTATATACATATTATACTATACCCCCTGGGGTCTGCCACCACAGGGGGGGATGGTTTATGCAGGTCATGCGCCCACATATACCCACCATACCCTCCACAGCAAGTGCAGTTGGGGGCCAGTTCCTTTTGGGCACTCCCTTGAGGGGTTGGTCTTCATTTGTGGGGGTTCATTTTCTGTGTCTTGTTTGGCCAGTTCTGCTTGGGGGCTCACAGGGATTCTGGTTCAGGATCTAGAGAAATAAATAATAAAATATTAGTACAACAGTAATGCAGTGCAAAAAGAGCAGCTTATGCAGCTCTTTTTGCACTACAAGAATAAGAAATAAAAAAATAAAAAAACATACCTTGTAGTACCCCACACCCACTGCAGCAGTGTGGGGTACTGGGGCTGTGTACTCTGGCTTGTGGTTTGTATGGGTGCCCATCATTCAGGTGTCGATAAGGGGGGTTACAGGGGTGTTGCATCAGTATTTATTCGCAGGAGATGTTGAGACCTACAGATAAACCTTTTCAATTAGTTAAGAATTAAAAACCATGCAAAAAGAGCAGTGAAAGCTGCTCTTTTTGCATGGCTGTAGCTACTAGGGTGGCGGGGACTTACCTTATATAGAACCACACACCCACCATGGCAGGTGTGTGATTCCAGGCCCTTGTTCTTTATTTGGTGCATTGCCATGTTGTGTCACTGTGTTGCATTGTTGTATCATGTCATTATGTCATGTTGCCATGTTGTGCTGTGATGTATCATGCTGCCAGGTTGCCATGTCACATTGTCTTGTTGTTTTGTGGGTTATCATCATGCATTGGATGGGCCCCTATCTGGAATAAAGTGCATCAGTAAAAAAAATCCCAAAGCAGCACAAAAAGAGCAGCTTATGCTGCTCTTTTTGCGCCACAACAATAAAAAATAAAAAATAAAAACCTTGTAGTACCCCACACCTGCTGCAGTGGGTGTGGGGTACTGTGGTCCATCATTTGGGTATTGATAGTCAGGGTTATGGGAGTTCTTGTGGGAAGTGATGACCTATAACACAAGATTATATGTTAGTTAAGAGTTAAAGACCCCACAAAAAGAGCAGCTTTTGCTGCTCTTTTTGCATGGCTGTGGCTACTGAGGGGGGGGACTTACCTTATATAGAACCACACACCCACCATGGTGGGTGTGTGATTCTGGGCCCTTGTTTGGTGCATTGCCATGGGTTGCATCTCCATTTGGCATGGTGCCATATGTCATGTTTTCATTGCATCATCATTGTGTTGCATTGCTGTATATCACAGTACTGTGCAGCCCATGCTGTAAATATTTTGCAAAAAACATGGTAACTTACTGTGGAAGGGTTGCATCAATACCTGTTAACTTTGTTGCAACAAGCTACAGTAACCCTGTTTCATTAAACCTTTTGTATCCAGGCTATTATTATTATTCCAGTTAAATAATATATATTTTATAATATTAATATCCCTAAATGCGGTAATTAGATAGCCCAATAAGGAAGGGTGCATTAGATAATATCCCATAATAACCTTGGATAATATCCAGTTACATAATACACTGATTCCTATTGAAAAAAAAGCCTAAATGTGAAAATTAAATGAACTACATCCAAGAAAAATTTCCCCATCCAGCCCAATGGGGGCCCAGGACCAAGGGGTGGTGCCTGGGATGGATGGATGGACCCCTAGGGACCCTGATACAGTGAAAAAACCAGGCCCAGGGCCACTGGTTAGAGCCTGAAACAATGAGAACAGTAAAAACAGCACTGGAACCACCAGAAATTGCTGGAAAATAAGTGCTGGGCAGTGTGGAAGATAAAAACATCCAGTATCAGAAAATGTGAAATTACACTACTTCCAGCCATTGGACAATCACATGACCAATTATGAAATTAATTATGGCTACGCACAGAAACTGAATTCGTTCTATAACTCTGTCAGTTTTGATTGGAGAGGTACGCCCCTATAACTCTTAGAAAGCTACGATTCACCCCTTTCAAACGGTACCAAACACAAGTTGAACAGACCAAAACTGCACTCTCCAGGCCAATTTTACTATCAAAAACTGGGATTTCCAGTAAAAAATGAATATCTCCATCAGTTCACATTCAATTCTCTCGAAACAACCCACCTAGAAAGATATAGAAAATCTGCATCTAATGGTACTGAGCACGCAAAGAACAGATCAAAACTGAGCTCTACAGAATGATATTACTATTAGAATCAACACCCATCAGTAAAAAATGAATTTCTCTGTCAGTTCACATCTGATCTGCTTGGAACTGCTGCGCCCAGAAAGCTGTTAAAAATCCGCATCAAATGGTATCAAGCACGCCCATTACGGATGCAAACTGCTGTCTCTGCATCAAATCCCACACCATGCACTTGTTCCTTTTATTAACCAGTAACAAAAACACCTTAACCACTGGACTATGCTCAGATTAATCTCCAGAACCCAGAGATGTTCTTTAATTTGGCTTCCCATGAGCTCCAAAACACATCACAAGACCAGTGACATCATGCTCCAACTACTCCACAAGCTCAGCAAATTAGTGACATCATTCCCTTTATGAATCCTTTTGTTCTCTTTATGAATGACATCACTATGACTTCACTATGACATCACACTCTATGGATGACTCAGCTATGACCACATTATGACATCATTTCTTTATTGCTCTTTTGTTCTACTCCACTATGACTCCCCCATGACATCACTATGAGCTCATTTCTTTATTACTCTTTCGTTCTTGCTCCATGCACAGCCACCTTCAGATAGGTATATAAGCTAGCAGATTTTCTTGTTCCCCCCCCATCTCCTCACTCTGGAAATCAACCACTGTCTATTACTGTCAACAATTCTGCTTATAATCTAAATAACTGTCTATCTAAAGCCATCTGGAGCTAAGTCATCTTCAAGGTTGTTGAGACCAAGCTACTGGAAGCCATCTACACAAAATACTGAAGCCAAGGATAGTTGCAGAACCTAAGGTTAGAGTTGCTGGACATCCAAGGAAAAAGTTAAGCATAACAAAATATGAGTCAGGAAGAAGATTGAAGCATACTAACAAACTAACCAAGCACTGACCATTCTATAGCCCACAGATATCTGCATTTGACTAGGAGGACATAAACAAGGACACACAAATATCAGTAAATGAACAAACACGAAGCACAACCACGCAGTAACCTTTCTAGTAAGTCCCGACAGTGTATAAGCCGTCCCACTAAGCATCCCCAACCATATAAGTTGCTATAGCATGTTCCATACGAAATTATAAGCCTTCCTCTGAAGCATTACCGAACTAGTATCACTTGACTACGCTCTGAGCCAGTAGTTACATTCCACTTCCGCCTACGTAACACACGGAGAGCATGTACTGTGTGCAGGAGAGCAACCGACATTGAACGGTACCAACCCATTTGAAATAAACAGAAACACAGTTCCTATCACACACTTGGCTCGAACATCGTCTTGATCTTGACAGTCATCGGAGCTCCCAAGCCTCTCTCTCTAGTGATGCGAGTCTGAGAATCTGTCTATGATGTAGAGGACGTGATTAGGATGCCAAGGCATACAGAACATTTTCAGCCCGAATCCATGCATTACTTAATGGATGGGGATATGCAAGACAAGTGTATACATTAAAAAGTGATTTCCTCCCCGGCTATAAAATAGCGTGCAGGACCTTGAGAGCTGTGAGCCAGCAGTATGGGGGATCACTTGATAAGGTATTGAGGGGTTGCCAAAGAGGCGATCCGAAGGTGCGATGGTCAGCTGGTTGAGAAGACGAGGAACTGGGCAGTAGGGCTGAGGACACTGAATGCTGTAATAGATGTATTATTCATGCGGTTGTTTGAGCAAGTCTAAATCTTTTGGCAGCTTATGTGTTGTATATGGGGCATGTTTGGCTATTTGGCAGGAGGATAATATCCCACGGAGAATTGCGAGTTCCCAATGCCAATCGGAGTTTGACTTTATGTAGATATTTGAATTGTAAAATATCGATTTGTGTGATGCAAGGTTTGAAGAACGTGGTTGTAGTTTTTGACTCCCCTGTCCTAACCCTGAATTGCTGTTACGAGGGGTTATGACTGTAGGACGTGTGGTAGGTATGAGGGTGGGTGTGGGTTTGTTACACAGTGGTTGGGGTTTGGGGGGGAGGGGTAGGTGTGGTTATAGTTTTTCTATTGTCATGTGGGACACTGCGACCTAGGGGGGGGAGGGGGGTGAGGTGTTGATGCCGGAGAGGACAGATGTCCAGCGGCGCGCAGGGGGCGGCCCAAGTCCACGACTTGAGTTTTGGAGGACATTCAACGTCCCGGGTTCGCAGGCCAGAAGAAGAGGAACGCAAGAGCGCCACCGACCTAGATATGGGGGGGAGGGGAGCTCACCCACCACTGGCCCGAAAATAGTGGAGACTTGAGCCCGTGTGAAGACCTTATATGATAGCAGAAGATATCCAAAACATCGGCAACTCGATATCCGGCCACTCGCTCCCGGTCGCGAAGTGGCTGAGCGAATCCCGAAGGGAGGGAAAGAATAATCAAAAGGTGAAATTAGCCAAGATGTAGAACAGGCATGGATCTGATCTCAGCCACTAGTGTAATATGTATATGGGAGCTCATGTACCAAATATCAGCCTAACCAGACTCCATTTAGGCATTGCTCCACATCATCCCCCCCTAACTCACAATTTCCTCCCCAGGGCTGAGTGAGTGCGAGCCTATAGTTTTAGGGGAAGTATTGATTATTAACACAGGACCTATCTCCAGAATGATGCACCTATCCCATGGTCCCAGTCCCCTAGTATCAACAGGGATCTGGTCCCCCACCCAGTGGGATGATTCTTTCTACAATTCTCCCAGCCTCAGCAGTATGCAGGATCCACCAAATTCTGGCACCCCATCTACCCCTACAAGAGTCCCATCAAAGCAAAAATCTGCCAATGGCCATTCTATTGGACTGAAGCCAAAGCACACCTGAGTCTCCAGTGGTGCTGCTGTGATACTTGCCATTAAGGGGAGCTTAGATAATCTTGTGGATTCCATAATGATGACTACAGTGGCTGATGCAAGCAATTTTCCTCTCACCCCACAGTGGAGATCCTCAGCTTAGGGGAGGAGGGTCTTGCACAACTCTGTGATTTTTCAGAGGGATATCAGTGCTGCTGATACTTTTGTGATGATTCATGAGCAGAAGTGCCCACTGGTGCTGAGGACATGGCTGTGTACTGTCCTGGGAGAATCAACAGGGATTGATTATTTCATGTCATAGATCCAGGAGATAGAGAATAATCAAGTGATCCTTTGCCACTCCAGCTCTTCCTGATAGCTCTCCCACATTAAAAGTGTGATTTCTTCTCACAATTCCATACCACACCTATGATCAGCTTGGGAGAGTGGCTCCTGCTCCATACCAGCTACCCATTTATCAAAATATGGGTCCATCATATCCTCAGGGAAGTCCTCAATCTCTTGAGTGTCATGTATATGGATGAGATTGTGGATTGTGCACAGTGCAGGTATGACATGAGCTTGAGTGACAAATGGGAACTCAGGACCACATGTAAGTAAAGGAAAGTGTTGCTTGAGAATACCAAAGATCCTTTCAACAGCATTCTGAGCTTGGGAGTGGCAAAGATTGAATAATTCATGGTAGTCTTTTGGCCTCAAAAAAAATCTGTCTGTCTGGATTCTGGAAATTATATCAATCTCTACCTCAAATCTGATCAGCCCCATTCTTGGAGATGATAACAGATCCCATGATAAGGAATAATACATTCTTTTGAGAGAGTGGAACCTGCATCAGCCAGGTAAAACCTCCCCTCTGGTATTGTGAAGTCTGTCCTTCTTGCATCTGCATAGAGTGCTGTATCTGCAGCAGAGGCCTCCCATCCACTAAGAACATAGGTAAAAAGGAGCTCAAATGAGCACATGCAAGGATATTTTGTGAGACAGATCCTTTTCGATTATGGAAAGCTGCCCTGTCATCAGCAGGCAGATGGGCGGTGATATGTGATCCATCAAGACAACCAATAGCATTATCAAAGAAGGGTGAGAGCTTTGGGTTCTTGGTAATGGTGGGGGAGGGTGGAGTATTTGGAGTTGGGAGGTGGACATATGAATTATAAAATGTAGGATTTATAATGGCATTGAGGACACCATGGAAATACCTACCAAGATAAGAGAGTAGTTATCTTGCAGTGTCCACAGAAATTAGACTATGCTTACTTGGATAGGGTATCATTACTATGCTGAAATCTCTCCCCAATGCTCTGCATTGTCCCCCAGACACAGCATAATGTAAGAATATTGCAACTTGCTCCTCAACAGACAGATGCTTTGACTGCTGGAGGCCACTTTTCTCCTGGAGAGCACAGACCAAACAAAGGAAAACATGTTTCCACATACCCAATTGGTCACAAATACAAGATGGGTGAGGGCATGAGAGTAGCTCTTTTACCCACATCTCTCCAGTGAAAGGGGATGTGTGGTAAGGGGTCTTAGCATAGTGGCTTTGAGCATACTGGATGGTTGCGGCAACAGCAGCAGCAGCAGCAAGAATGACTTGGTTCCACTGCCTTGTAAGTGCCCACACATGTTTCCATTTGTCATTTTGAGTCTTGGTATTGTGGATTGGACTCATAGATGTGGAAATACAGGAAAGTATGAGACATAGATAGGTGTTTCTGGACTACAGAAACGGGTTCAAAAATTCTGGAACACATTCACCAGAAATGCTCCTGAGAAATGTTTCTTGTGCAGCTGAACAGTGAAACTTGAAAATATTCTGCAAGGTCTCACATTGCAGTAAGAAATCTGAAATTTTGAGGGATGTTATGAATGTGTTTGGATGAGCCAACTGTGAATTTTCAGGGTAATGGCATGGATGGAAGGCCCTGGGGAGGAAATTGTGAGTTAGGGGGGGATGATGTGGAGCAATGCCTAAATGGAGTCTGGTTAGGCTGATATTTGGTATATGAGCTCCCCATATACATATTACACTAGTGGCCTGAGATCAGATCCATGCCTGTTCTACATCTTGTGTAATTCACTTTTGATTATCCTTCCCCTCCCCCTCGATTTCAGCCACTGCCACACATCCAATTCATTCCATTTTTGGATATAGTCTGTATCATAATATTACAGGTCAATTCCACCTATTTTGGGCCCAGTGTGGGGTGATTCACATTTATGGTGGGGTTGTTCCTCTTTTCTGCCTGCCAAGGGAGTTGAATGTCTCAAACTCAACTGATTGGGCTGATTTTTGGCATAAATTTAGTCCATTATGTGACTATACTCTGTGTAAAATTTCAAGTTCATATATTGACTGTAGGGGGAGTAAATCAATTTTCAATGTCCAAACCTGTTTGGCTCATATCTCCATAAGTAATGCATGGATTGGGTTGAAATTTTGATATGATTTGCATACCAATGGCCTCCTACCATGTGCTGAATTTCAGACTCCTCTACCCAGTGCTTATTTTCTGGCATTTTCTGGTGGTTCCAGTCCCCCCTGCCCAGTTCCCCCTCTTTGAGTGCATGGATTGGGCTGATTTTTGGCCCATAATTACTTTATAATTATGTTATACTCTGTGTAAGTTTTCAAGTCCCCAGCTATTTTATAGGGGGAGGAAATCAATTTTTAATGTCTAAACTTGTTTGGCCCATATCTCCATAAGTAATGCATAGATTAAGCTGGAATTTTGATATGATTTGTATCCTAATAGGCTCTAATCATGTGCCAAATTTCAGACTTGTCCACCCAGTGCTTATGTTCCATCAACTTCCAGTGGTTCCAGTCCCCCCTGCCCAGTTCCCCCTCTTTAGGTCCATGGATTGGGCTGATTATTGGCACATGGTTACTTCATAATAACATCATACTCTGTGTGAATTTTCAAGTCCCTAGCTATTTTATAGGGGGAGGAAATCAATGTTTAATGTCTGAACTTGTTTGGTCTATATCTCCATAAGTAATTCATGGATTGGGCTGAAATTTTAATATGATTTTCATCCTAATAGTCTCTAATCATGTACCAAATTTCAGACTCGTCTGCCCAGTGTTTATTTTCTGGCAACTTTCAGTGGTTCCAGTCCTCCCTGCCCAGTTCCCCCTCTTTAGGTTCATGGATTGGGCTGATTTTTGGCACATAGTTGCTTCATAGTGACCTCATACTCTGTGGGAATTTTCAAGTCCCTAGCTATTTTATAGGGGGAGAAAATCAATTTTTAATGTCTAAACTTGTTTGGCCCATATCTCCATAAGTAATGCATGGATTGGGCTGAAATTTTGATATGATTTGCATCCTAATACTCTCTAATTATTTGCCAAATTTCAGACTTATTTACCTAGCACTTATTTTCCAGCAATTTCTGGTGGTTCTGGTGCTGTTTTTACTGTTCTCATTGTTTCAGGCACTAACCAGTGGCCCTGGGCCTGGTTTTTTCACTGTATCAGGGTCCCTAGGGGTCCATCCATCCATCCCAGCCACCACCCCTGGTCCTGGGCCCCCATTGGGCTGGATGGGGGAAATTTTCTTGGGTGTAGTTCATTTAATTTCCGCATTTAGGCTTTTTTAATAGGAATCAGTGTATTATGTAACTGGATACCATTTAGGAATCATTATATAATATTTTTAGCCCCCCCAACCCAGTATGGAAATTATCCTAAATAGGAAATGATTGGATGCAAATCCATTAAGAACCTAACTGAGCCATTGGCTGATATTAAAATGCCCAGGGGTTATCCCAGCTGATGCAACAGGTGACCTGATGCATCAAAAATGCAGTAATGGTAACTTACCACAATTTTTGCAAAAAACTTGTGGTAAGTTACCATATCTGATGCAATAAGTCTACAGCATCAGGTGTACTGCATTGTGTTGTTGTGTATCATGGTGCCATGTTGTGTTGTTGTGTATTGTGGTGCTGCATCACATTGTTGTGTATCACAGTGCTGCATGGCATTGCTGTTTGGGGTCTCGTCATTTTGCAGGTCATCATTGTGCATGGGACATGGTCCCCAATCTAGAATAAGGCATGTTAGTAAAAAAAATTCCAAAGCAACACAAAAAGAGCAGCCTTTGCTGCTCTTTTTGCACCATTGTGTCTACTACAAGGAAGACTCACCTTATGACCACACACCCACAGTCACAGGTGTGTGGTTGTGCACTTGCCTTTTCAGGTGGTTGCCTGTTGTGGTTCAGAGATGGGAAGAGAGATTTGTAGATTCAACACTGGCAATTGCCAGTACTCAAGAAGCACCCACATGCTGGCACTACAAGCACAATATACACTAATAGAGAGTATATAAATGTGTAATAGATACTATGTAATAAATATTTGTCCAAAAAAATGCAAAAATGATGATAATAATAACTCAGAGCTCAATAAGGCACGATGTGGCTAATTGCAAGTGGATTGGGCCACTTCTACACATCAGAATTGGCCCAAAATTAAATATAGTGATGGTCTATGTACACCCTATGTGGGTGACCCAGTATGCTAATGATTCTCACATTTTTCAATTTCTCACACCTTCAATTCCCTAAAAATAGGGAATTGAAGGCATGAGAAATTGAAAAATGTGAGAATCATTAGACATACTGGGTCACCCACATAGGGTGTACATAGACTGTCACTATATTTAATTTTGGGCCAATTCTGATGTGTAGAAGTGGCCCAATCCACTTGCAATTAGCCACATCATGCCTTATTGAGCTCTGAGTTATTATCATCATCATTTTCACATTTTTTTGGACAAATATTTATTACATAGTATCTATTACACATTTATATACTCTCTATTAGTGTATATTGTGCTTGTAGTGCCAGCACCTGGGTGCTTCTTGAATACTGGCAATTGCTGGCATTGAGTTGTTACCGCCCTGCTGCAACTACACCCAGAAAGGCCACATGACCAGACACCCACTGCTGTGGGTGTGTGGTCATAAGGTAAATTTCTTTACTAGTAGATACAACAGCACAAAAAGAGCAGTGACAGCTGCTCTTTTTGCACTCCTTTGAATCTTTACACTAACATATCCTTTATTATTATAGATTGAGGCCTGGGCCAAGGTGCAATGAAAATGTATGAAACAACAAGGGCCCAAGTGGCAAGAGCCAAACTGAAGCAAACAATGGTGTGTCAAACAAGAACCCAACAATGGATCACCCAATGCCCCAGGAACCACACACCCACTGTGGCAGGTGCATGGCACTGTTTAATGTGAGTTCCCCCCCCTAATAGATACAGGTGCACAAAAGGAGCAGTGATAGCTGCTCCTTTTGTGTTGCTTCAAATCTCTAACTAACCAATACTTTAATCTTCTAGGTCACAATCTGCACCAATACCTGTACAAGCCCAACTGAAACCATGCCAAGTGGAAACCTGACCAACACCCCACCAAACTTGCCAAGCAAAGAACCAACCCAAACCAGACACCCATCATGGTGGGTGTCTGGTTCTATGTAAGTTATATACTCAACAGTGCAAAAACAGCAGTGAAAGCTGCTCTTTTTGCACTGCTTTCAATTCTTCTACTAACATACTTTTATTATTCCAGGTCATGGCCTGGTCCCAGGTACTGAATGAAACCCCGCCAAATGAACCAAACTAACAACAGCATGCCAAATGAACCCCACCAAGCAAAACCATGCCAAATGACAACACAATATGATGAGGATGCCAGTGATGGGGATGGGCTGATCAAGTGGCTCAATGACACCACACCCAATGACACCGCCAACATCATGCCCACAGAACCACACCCACCTCAGCAGGTGTGGTTCTACATAAGGTAAGTAAGGTCTAACAGTGCAAAAAGAGCAGCAAATGCTGCTCTTTTTGTGCTGGTTTTAATTTAAAACTAACACATTATTTATACTCTAGGTTATTGCCTGAAGTACATACAGCAAGATGATGACCTGCTGAATGAACCCCCCCCCCCACAAATGACAATGCCCCTGTGAAATGAAAGCCACAAACATGCCCCACCAAAAGAACAAGCACCAAACAAAACCCAGGAATGAGGACACACAACACAGGACCATGGAACCCCCCAGACAAACCACACACCACCGAAGCAGGTGTGTGGTAATCTTAAGATAAGTTTTTATTGCACAAAAGGAGCAGTGTATGCTGCTCCTTTCAGGTATCTTTCTTTTTTACTAACATATTATTCATTTTTTATTATAGTTTCTATGTTAATGAGTCTGCACCTGACAACCCCAAACCCACCTGGGCCCCATACAAAACCCAATAGAGGAAGGCATGTGACCACAGTATGAATGAGTACCACACCTGCTTCAGTGGGTGTGGTACTACAAGGTATTTTTTTTACATTTATATATGTATTGTGACACGAAAGGAGCAGCTCAAGCAGCTCCTTTTGGGTCACTTCAAATTTTTTTTTACTAACTTCTGCTTTTCTAGGATCTGAATTGAAAGCCAAACAATGACCAACCCCCATACCCCAACCCAAGTCCAAACTATGGGACTGCTGTTGGAGGGATAAATCCCTACACCATAGAATCCTCATTCGAGGCCCATTTTCCTTACAAATGAATCAATTATATGTCACTGTGCTCATTTAAATTTATCATCATTCATTTATTCAAGAAATCAATTGGATTCCCACCCCTTTCCAACTCATAATATTTCCTCATTCCTTTACCATGTCCACCAGTCAATTTATTGACTATCCATCAGACTTCAACAGTTCTCATCAAAAAGGGGCAGTTTATGCCCTACATCAAGTCCATTTTCTTTGGACAAGGCAATTCAACTTGCCATTCTTCCTCAAGACTGTATGGCTTGTCTGTTCTTCCAAGCCATTCTACTGCCTTAAGGGTGATAAATTGTGATTATGTAATGACATGGGCTGGGCCTAGTTCCAATTCTGGACTCATGGATCTGTCACATGATCCAGATAGGGGTTGCACTACTCTAAAGGAGTATTTTTCGAATTTCTCTGTCGGTTTTGATTGGATCAACTCGAAATGACTGCACCCAGAAAGATATGAATTGTACCTATTGAACAGTACCAAACACAAAACTAACAGATCAAAAACGCGGTCCCTGTAATGATATCTTGCCATGATTCATACTCTGAAGGAGTATTTCTTGATTTTCGAAGCCAATTCTTATCGGATTTGTTCACAAGTACCATGCCCTGAAAACTGTTGAAAATGCACATCGAACAGTACTAAGGGAAAAACAAGTGGACACGAACTCCATTTTTCACAAGACAACTCCCTTCCCATGACTCCCCCTTTGCTCCACCATTCAAAATAGCGAATTACTTCTGGCTCTCTTATGTCTGATGGAGAAGACCCTCAGGGAGACCTATTCCACTTTTCCTTAAGGGAACCTGTCCAGGTTTGAAGGAGGAATAGCATGTAATGTGTCAATCTCCCCTTTTATCTTTAAATTGGAATATCTCCATCAGTTTTGAAGATTTTAACTTCATTTCTTCTTCTCTGTGTGTCCCTTAAGTCCGACTTTTTCACTTTTTATTGAGTTGAAGTCTGGATTGGTCCCTGGGTGATTTCTCACTACAAAAAGCAAATTCTAACTACACTTTGACTAAGGTCTCAAGAAGAGATTCTTAGGGTGTGGTAATTTGACTGAAACACACATTCTCACTTAATTGCTTGGGCTTTGTTGGCTCACTGTAATTTCCCCTGTTCAAAAGACCTTCCCCCACTTGGACCTGAATATCCAGATTAGTTCTGTGATTCCCTCCTTCATCCCTGGCTCAACCTTGTGGACAGTAGTTGGATTGGTTGATAACCATCCTGCTTACACCGCAATGCCAAAAAAAAATGAATACTACACACCCACTTCAGTGGGTGTGATAATTTTCAATTTCAAGGTTAGTATTCCCTGTATATAAGTGTGACCACACAGCATGTGCTGCTCCTTTTGTGTGGTTTTTTTTTTTAACCAACTTAATACTTATTATCATAGGTATTCTTTTGAACCCTCAATCAAGACCTGCAATGTCACCAAACAAATACATGAGAACAGCAACCCATGCCCCAAACAAAACCCATGAATGAGATGACCTGCCTATCAGTGGATCACCAAGCCATGCTCCCAGTACCACACACTCACTAGGGCAGGTGTGTGCTACTAAGTAGTTTTTTTCTTTGTTTTTTTATTTATTTCTGTAGACAGGTACTACACACCTGCCCTAGCAGGTGTGTGGTGCTACTCAGTAGTATTTCTATGGACAGTACCACACACCCACCTATGGGTATGTGGTATTTTTTTTGTTAATAGAATTTTTAAATAAATAAATAAACAAGTCAATAATGCAACATGGGAGTGCTGAATGAAACCAGAGACCCTGCTGACCTGGGTATGTAGAATATAGTAATAATAAATAAGTAAATATAAATGGAACACATTATCCCTGATAAGCCCATATGGCCTGCTGCAAGTCTGAGATTCTCTAAGTCCCAGTTTTGGCCAATTCTGGGCCAGGAGGTGAAATCATAAAAATGGCCATTTTGGCTGGAATAGTGATGGGACCTACTTAGGTACCATTATCTGCCCCAGAAGTGGTACCTAAATAGGTAGGCTTAGATGACTGACCAAGGTGTACCTTCTGGCAGGTGAGTTTGTCTGTGGGCTCAAACTTGGTTGTATTTGACCTTGTATAACCACAGGAGAACAAGCATACACTCCCAATGTGGTTCTGAATGGCTATGGATTATCCCCCAATCCAGGTGTCCTCAGTCCCATGTGAGTGAGTCTTCTCTTTGAGCTCAGAAACAATGACAAAAAGACACAGCTGCCTCAAACCCAACATCATGGAAGCACTTCAGATGCTCAAGTTCATGCTCAAGAAGGAGCAGCTGAATTTCATGAAGGATTGGAAGACCCCAGTTTCTGACATGGCAGTCGATCCCGACAATGAAAATGACACCCTCCAAGATATATTGAGTGTTCCCCCTTTGGAGATGGATGAGGCACTGGAGCAGTTTATGGAGAAAGAGGATTTGATTTAGAATGACTAGGCATGACCCATCATTATGATTATGTACATAGAAGTCATAGCTTGAGCCAACTTGAAGTCCAAGTCAAGTCCTAAATTTGACTTGGCTTTGGTGATAAGCCAAATCCTTCAGCAGTCACATGGAGTCACCCAAAAGCCAGTCCAAGTTGAGCCAAGTTGAGTCATGGCAACACTACCTTTCACCCTACTTTAGACCCCAACTCTGATGTGGAGAAGTCCTCTCATAGACAATATTAATGCACACATGAACATTTGAGTTCACTCTGCCTCTATCAAGACTCAACACTGCTGCTACAGCGCACACCACATCTTGGTCCAATCCTTTGCTTGTTGCTGGGGTGACAGTTATACCTGCTAAGATTGACCTGCTGTTAGCATAACAGCCCAGGATATTGCAGTCCTCTAAACAAGAGGTGCTGGGAGAGTGTTCTCCTATATTGTCCCTTGTCTACCTTGATCTTAGTGGATGTAACAAATCTACAGGATCAGTACCCAAACTCTAGTCCATGTGCTTAGGTCCATTTCATCCCCAACCCCTTGTCCATTCCTCTCTCAACTCTCTCCACATGAGTCCCCATAAAGTGATGATCTGGGCTGTTGTTGTGCATTGCCCCCCAAAGCATGTGTTTTATGCACTTGTACCAGGGAATAGGGATGTTGCTGACCTACTTTGTGCTGTCTCTAGTGTTCTGCATTGTGGATCTCAGTGCAGCAATAGACAAGTTATGAGGTACCACCTGGACAACACATGTTAGTACCACCAAATCCAAAGCATGCCATTGTCCTTTTGAGATAGAACAATGTGTGCACATCACTATCACCACAGAGCAAGCTGTCCAAGAGGTGAGTGATTCACTGCATTAGATTGTCATCTTCCCTCATCATTTTTTGGGACAAAGGTTGCAGCATTCGATGGATGAGGGATATGATGGGATTTGCAATTGGCCCAGTAATGTAATGTTGAAAGTTCCAGTCCAACTGATCAAGGTGGTCAAAACAACAGAGATGATGGGCTTTTCTCAAGACTACAGAGTTGTTGGGGGAAAGGTGGGATTCTGGAGAGTCCACAGATGTCTGTTCACCTCATAGGATACTGCTGAAGCCTGAAAGCATCCAAAGTGATCACATCCTTTGGCATGGTACCCACTTCATCTTCAATGATGATGTAATTTCCAATAATATTTCATTGCTCAATAAGCGGAGCATCAGCCTAGTAGTGAATGCTCTCACACCCTTAACTCTCACCATGACATCAACAAGTTTGTCATTGATATCATGCCCAATAGAGCCCATGTTAGAAACATAAGCCAGGTAAACCAGCACAGAGATACCACTTGAAATCAGTAACATTCTCATATGCATTGCAAGAACACATGGTGATGATGCACCAGGAAACTTTGAGTTGGGAAGTGGAAGTGAGTATTGAGGGTGTGGGTGGGCATCTGCATGGGTTACTGAGATAGCCAGAGACATCAGATGCCACTGCTGCTGCTGTGTGTGCAAGAGATTGGGCAGCACTTGGGAGGGTGGATGTTGCACTGTCTTGGCTCAGTGCAGGGTAGTCTCTGGACAATTCACTCTAACTTATAGTCAGTCACCTGATGGTGAATGTCAGTATTCAGTTTGTATAGATCATATCCATGACAAACCATGGAAGAAACAAGATCAAGAATGTGCATTTGTAAGCTGTTGTCTTGATCTTCAATGCTGGAGATGATCCCATCTTGATGAGCAGAAATGACATGGGGGTGCAAAGGAACGATTTTTGCCATCACCAATAACAAAATGTATTTCACTGATTTTCCATTGCTACACCATCAATATATGCTTCATTATGCAAGGGGGCCCAAACATAACTCACAGTTCTGATCTGGGTTGTGCAAAAATGCAGCCAGTTTATCAGTGGACATCTTTACCAGAGATTGATCACTTGGACCTTCCCACATACCACCGATAATGCAAGTTTGCACACATTTGTACAGCAGAGACACCACCAGTGTTGTTGAGATGAGCTCTGTTATTGTTATTTGTTTCTGCAGTAGGTTCAAACAGGGCTAGAGCACCTAGCTAAGATAATAATATGAGAGGGGTAATGAAGCAAGCAGAAGCATTAGACACTGTAATATTCCAGAGATAGGATGATTAGGGACAGATCAGCTTGATCACTTTAATCAGCATCAAATTATTGGAAGACTTGGCAAGAATATTGAATAATTGGGGGGAGGCTAATACTGGGGATTGTGCCTTGCCAGTTTGCAAAGCACACTAACCATTGCAGATACACCCCTGCATAATGTTGAGGATGATTCAGCACACTGCAGGTTGGGTAATTAGAGTCAAGGATGGCTGCAACATAGATGTGTGTCCAGATTTCTCTGCAAACACTATCATGTCTGGCAGTGACTCAATGAACCAGACTCACCCATGTTGGCCTCAGTCAAGTAGACCCTGACACATTCTTTAGTGTGCCAGTAGGTGAGGTTACATTTGCTGTAGCTTGTGGAAAGACTATAACAACTTTTCATGTCACAGGAGTTGCTACAACCATTGGTTGATCAAGAACCACTAAGCAATATTGATGCCAGTGCTATGCAACAGGACCCCCCCATGCTGAGTTGATTGCCTATCTCAATCTCACCATGATCCCCAAAAAGGGCGAAAGTCCTGTGGATGACTTTGTTGTGAGCTCTTCAAGCTTCTGGATTGTGTTCATCAAGAGCATGCATAGGTGGACCTTTCTTTTCTTATTTGTGGTGAAAACAGGCACACAGACTAGCATCTGTATCATCGATCGGTCTCAGAATGATATTCTTCTCCTTGTCCAGGAGGACAACCATTTAGAGCTCAGTGAGCCATCAACACACAGGCTTAGCTTGTAGCAGAGACAGTTGCAGCCTTCAGTGAGAATAGTGCAGGATGGGGAGTGGCTGGGCTCCCTCTGGTGGAGAAGGCAAGTCATTTCGCGAGTTTGTGGACCTTTTTCTGAGAGCTTATACTTCTTAGGTAATACCTGGCATTGTCATGGTCAGCATGTCACCTGCATTCTTTAAAATTCCTGTCACCCAAACTCTCTTGATTCATATTTGCCATGGAACCTATCCTGAGGAGGGAACCAGCATGACCTATTGTTATCTGCCTGCTTCTTGACCTATCTGTGGCCATCAGCAGACAGAGCGAGTGAATCCAATGTCATCAATGGGGCATGCAAATGCACAGCAAAGAATGATAGCTGCATGATACTCAACCACATCCTGGAAGTCCTTTGCACAGAAGATTATTCAGTGACTCCTGCCTCTGACCACATGAGTAGAAGCTGCACTGGTGCAAGCAACAAGAAGCATACAGCAGGACAAAGTATAGGGCCATCAATTAATGTGTCTAAACCCAATGGTCATCTGTTTCTTTGTGGTCCAACCACTAGCACTTTGCATGGCAAGTTTGCATGATTTACTTGATTGTAGCAGGCACACTGACCTCACACTGCTGCAGTATCCAGGTCAGGCAATCAGTCACATACTGCTAGTGAGGTTCCAATAAATGATGCTGGAGACACAACCATAGGCAACACCACTCCACATGCAGCCAAATACACAACCATCATCTCAATCAATCCACTCCACCACCTGCAAATACCATGCCATCCACCCAACCTTCCTCAATGCCATTCAGTAAGAATGTATCGGGAAATGCCCCCAATGATTGGCATAAAGGCCCATTGTACCCTCTCCTTGAAAACAATACCAAAAACCCAACAATAATTGTGTTCAAAAATTTCTTGTGGGTGTTTTCGAATTCAAGTCTCTGCATGACATTGATTTGGAAGCAATATACCAGGACCCAGAGACTCTCAAACATCTCCCCCTAAATTCAATATCTCCTTAAAGAAATCTGAAGTTGAACATTACCAGCCTTTCATGACCCTAGTAAACCACATTTTGGCAGCTGGCACATGCCAGAAAAGTTCAAAGCCTTCCATCTTCACTTGCTCTCATGACACATTTGATGTGCATGGTTCATCTGGTGCCATTCAGTGACCTGATCTGATGTTGTCTTCTCATCAGACTCCAATCATATGCAGAGTAATCCATTGCATTGGTTGGATGTAAAGATGGTGTTGGAATTTAAGGCCAAGCAAAGGCCCAAGAGTATGGGTCAATTCTCAAAATTGCAGGACCCTACTTGTTCCACAATGCAATCTACCACTTCCTCTGCAGTGTCAAATGGCAGCACTAACTCTAAATGCCTGCATGACTTGTTGATGAGTGACAAGATGCTCAATAAAGCTCCCTGGACAATGGGTGGTGATGCCAAGTCAGTTGAACTGCAGCTTGCATCATATGCTCTTGAATCCTGTATCCACAGACACTATTGCACCCAATAATTCTTGGGATGGTTCTTGGATTGAGGCTCTGCCTCTGGTAGTAGGACCATGTAGGTGCTATGAAGTCTCAAGGATCTTGCTCATCCAATTCCTGATGAGTATCTCAACCTTTAATGATGAGGGTTGGGGATTTCATCCAAAGATCAAGTATGCCCTGTCCACTGTGACTCCAACTCATTGTACACCAGAGCCAAGAGACACTGGAGTACTTTGTCAAATTTGATGCCTCCTTAAAGAACTCAGAGGTTGGATGTTATGAGCCCTTCACACTCCTTGTAAACCATGTTTTAGCAGCTATTACCAAGCTGAAAGCACACAGCCTTCCATCTTGCTTGCCCTCATCTTGATTTTGATGCTTGTGGTTCATCTGGCACAGTCTGGTGGCCTGACATTGTTTTCTCATCAAAATCTGATCAGATGAGTACTGGTCTGACATAATGATGGTGTGGCCAAACAAGGATTCAACAGCACATGACAATTATTGAAATTGCAAGAGGGCTCCAATTCAAGCATATCAGGGATGCAACATTCAATGGGAAACCCCAGTCTCTCTACTTTTCCAACAATCACCCTACACACCCAGGCCTTTTCAAAGGCATGGAAGTTATTCTGGAAGAGTGTAGTTATCTGAATGCCCAAACCCTCTGTGCTCAATGCCCTGACTTCAAGTGCAAAAAGGGTGCTGTAAACTGCTGCTGTTGCTGGCTGCTATTCAGTGAACCAGACTTTGTCAACATTGATTCAATTCTGGAAGGCCACTGCCATGAGCATGGCTTTACTGTCTTGTTTCTTCCAAAATTCCATTGTGAGCTCAATTTCATTAAAATGTGCTGGGGCTTTGCAAAGTGACTATTGAGAGTATACCCCCTCCACCATTGAAGATGTTGAAAAAAATGCACTTAATGCTTTGGAAGCAGTCCCTCTATTGTCAATGAGAAGGTATATACATTGATGTCATTTTTCATCTTCATATATCTGCTGATTACTTAATAGGCTTTCAAATTGTGCATTGTGATACATGGATGGATATAGGCAGGGCTTGAATGGAAAAAGGCCACAAATAAATACCAGGGACATTGCCAAATCCCAATGGGGGCAACACAGGAAGTAATTCAGGAGTTGATGAGGTCCAAAAAGGCATAGTGTACTCTAGATACACACACAATCATCCATATTTTGAAATCCTGTATGATCCTAGTTGGATTGACAAAGTTGGCTGCTTACATCATCATCAGAGTTTGCTGGCATAGTGATGACTTATGGATGATGGCTACCTTAGTATACAGCTCAGCTCAGGATTTCCAGATTTCCTGATCTCCTATCAAGTTTTCTCTCACCAACAGCAATGCCTGCCTTTAAAAATGATATAATCTGTATTTTCATTAGATATTTACATTGATTATCCTAAATTGAAAGGCATTTGAACAAAGTATTTTGAATGAAAATTCAAATTAGAATGGGATTTGGGACTCTAAAGCCTTATACTTGTTTCTGAGGATGTCAAATTCAGATGTGGAATCAAGACAATGCTCCCCACATGTGCTCTACAGAATATGCCCATATTTTCATCCAGTGTGCAGATGGTGCCACCCTTTCTGATTGCAAATATTGGGTAACCCCCCTTTGGTAATAGCCCCCCCTGCTAATACACCCCCCCCTCTTGTTGGTAACCCCCCCCTGCTGGTAACACCCCCCCTTGTTGGTAACACCCCCCCTGCTGGTAATACCCCCCTTCAGAGTTACCAACCTCCCCTCACAAATCCTCCCTTGGAATTAAACCCCCCCTCTGCAGTTAATAATCCCCCTTCCCCCATTTAACAACCCCCCTGGACAAGTGGATAGACCATAACACTAAGGAGTGCCAGTACATAGGATTCTAATTACCACATAAATGTGTAGTCTCCTTAGCTTGTTGTTTAAGGTAGACTTCTGCTATAATGGCATTGAGAGGTCCTATGTTCATACCTGAGTGAGAGTATTTGTTTTTGGCACCTTGGTTCTCACCACACAGGATGTGCTGGCTCACTGCCCAGTTCAAACTCTGAAGATGAGGTAATCATTGACCTAAGTCCTTTCTGTTATAGATTAAACTCAGGATTTCCACTTCTACTCTGGACTACAGTTCTGAGTGTTTGTTGGTATGATCCACAAGTTAAGGACTAGCTCCTTCCTTTTCTGCTTAGACCCTTCTGGGCTGCAGGACTTGTCTCTCTATTGTTCTCTCCCTCTAGCCCAGACTCAGTTGGACTTATCCAGTGTAGAAGAGAAAATGTTCAAGCCTCAAAAACCCTTTGATTTAAGCATCTCAGGAAATTGGTGTCTGCTGGCATTGAACCCCAGAAGAGAAGTGTGGCCACTCACTAAGGCAATAAATCTGCATTTTGGCACATGATTTAAGGGCAGGTGACCTAATAAAGAGGTTAGTAAGAAGAATGATGAGTAAGGCATCAGAAAGGGATGATTAAGACAGTTGGTAAGGTGGTTAGTAATCAGATGAGTCATGCAGGGTTTCTGAAAGGTGCCCCCTGAGGATCATTGTACCCTAGTATCCAAGGACCCATTAGTAGAGAGAATAACAGTACCTCAAACAAGGAGAAGAGTATAAAAGGGAATAAGAGAATCAGAGTGTGGTCAGTCTTGCTTAGTCATGTGAAGTATAGTGGACAGCTGTAGAATCCTCAGAGTAGGAGTTGCTAGACATCCATTCTTGAAGTCATGTGTTCAAATCTTGAGTCTTGCAGTTGTGTCTTGGAGTGTCTTGGAAGTGTCTTGAAGTCTTGCTGTGAAAGTCTGGAATCAAAACCAACAACAAACTAGTATGAAATAACAGATGAGTGGCACATAACCCATCAAAACTGATCTGTCCTCATCTCAGAACAATCTAACAAACATTTCATAACATTTCAACCAATCAAACACATGAAGCCCATTGGTCTCTTCCACACTGGACTTAGCCAGACCTATCCATGTTTATGTTTGTGTGGTGCCCTTGTCACAGCATGGCCCTGATGATAATCCAGAGCATGAGTGGTACAAGGCCTTTGATTCTGACCTGCAGATTGGTTGCATAATCAAATAGGGGCTATTTGCAGCACTCTCAATGAGTATTTTTCAATTTTCTTTGTCATTTCTCATCCAATT
Organism: Hydnum rufescens UP504; assembly: GCA_014904985.1. Classification (NCBI taxonomy): domain Eukaryota; kingdom Fungi; phylum Basidiomycota; class Agaricomycetes; order Cantharellales; family Hydnaceae; genus Hydnum; species Hydnum rufescens. The sequence goes on from MU129119.1 coordinate 55,277, forward strand.
CCATCATGGTGAGCCTAGGAAGGTATTGAAAATTCCTATCCAATTGCACTAAGGGAATTGTGAATGATGAAGAACTTGGTGTTGTACATATGAATCCCCTCATGTCTCAGGAGAACATCATTCCCCTTCCAATTTTCAAATATTGAATATTGTCTGGTAGTCTTATATCTGACAGAGAGGACATTGAGAACAACTCATTCCACCATTCCTCAAGGTAATCTGTCCAAGGGGGAGGGAGGTGTAGGGGTTTCTTCTATATGGAGTGTGAGAAACCAAGGGCAAGTTTGAGTTTGGAGCTCAGAACCTAGCCTTAATACAACAAGGGAGACAGGTACTTCCTTCTAGACTTAGTTATAAATCCTACTGGCTTGTAATACAGCACAAGGATAGACTAGCTACTTGCACTGGCAAATTTGGGGTTGAGACAAGTGGTCTCAGGGTTACTCAGGGGAGTAAGATTCAGAAGAGAGCATTATACTGTCTTCAAGCAGTGCTGAACTATACAAGAGAGGAGCTTCCAGTCCTCAAGATGGTTAGTATACATTGGTCTATGTCAGAAAGCTGTAGGACTTGATGGTCCTTAGATTTCAAGGTATGAGTCAGATGTCTCAGAGTTCACTCCTCTTGTGCCAGCTGGTCATTGCCAAGCTGAGTCCACAGAGATCTTACAAGGTCTAGTCAGTGACCAGGGAACACCTTCACACAACTTCACAAAGCTCTGTCTGGCTTGTAGTGGTAAGGGGGAAAGAGTTGTTATTCCTTGGAGCTGTAATTACATGTTTTTATATAATGACCTGGAAATCTAAGTGACACCTTATTTCCAACTCTATTTTTAAGAGGGTTCCAGACTGGCCTAGATTTGCCTATTATGGAAGGCCCCAGGGAGTTCACAGACCCATCTGGATTCCATGAATTTCCAATGGATATATACAGTCAGTCCCATATGGTCTGGATGCCATTAGTGACTCAAGTGACTCATAGCCTTTTAGTCACTGTTGTCCATCTGTGGCTAAGTCAGATGTACTCCTGCTAAGGCCACAGTAAGGGACTGAAGGTCCAAAGAGTAGGGATTTTGGGTTTTTATAGGCTTAATTTTCTACCCTTCTACAGGAGGGAATGCCATTTTATGCCTTACTTCCTTGTTTTGATTTGCAGATTGAATATCTCTGTCAGTTTTGAAGCTTTTGACTTTGCTTTTTTCTCTGTGCACTTCCATTACCCCCTGTTTCTGCAAAATATTTCACCTCATTTCTAGGTTGTATATTAAGTCAACTGTGCTGAAAATTCCATTGTCTTCCCCCTCTCCCAGTCTGAAGAACTGAAGTATTGCTGCTGGTTCAAGGGTGATTTCCACACTAAAACTGTTGCTAAAGCCTCACTAGGCATTTCCCCTATTCTTTTATTGCTTGAGCAACACTTGCTTACAGCAATTCACAATTTGTGGGAAAGACCTTTGCCCATCCAAACCTCATCCTCTCAAATTGATTCTGTGGTCCCCTCCTTTTGTCCTTTATCTAATAGAGTTGCCTGTGGCAGAGATTTCTTTGATTCTCCTTGCTTACACCATACCATGGCTAACCCATGACCATAACCTGTACCTGTACTTGTGCCTGTGCCCTTACCTATGGATGCCTAGGTTCAGGGTTAAACCTTGAGACCCAGGTCTGGTTCCAATGGGTCAGGTTCAGGTTTTGCCCTGGCCCTGAATCCAAAACCTGGTCTGAACCCAGATATAAATCTGAACCTGAATGGTAGGGTGCAGCTTCTGGTTTATGTACTTTCACCCCTTGTTCATATCATCATCATCATCATCATCATCATTCCATACATTCAATTCTGGAAGTAAACCTAGCAATTTGCACACAGCCCTGTAATTTCAGAGTCAACAGTCACATGACCCTGGAATCTAATGTGCTAATGTGGTAATTTGTGCAGGTTATAGGTCACATGACTCTGGGATCAAATCTGGATATTTGTACAGACTAGGTCACATGTCCTAATTCAGGTAGCTAATGCCATCCCCTGAATATGTGTAAACAGAAAATTGATGTGGAGGCGGGGTATGAATGAGATGTGGATGGAAAATGGGATGCAAAGGAAGTGGTCAAGGCAGAGAGTCAAGCAGAGGGTCCAGATACTCTGTAGTACTTACTAAAATGTTCTGCTTCTCCTGTATGTCAGGTTTCAGGTTTAAGCCTGAACCTGACCTGAATGGAACCAAACCTAGGCATCCTACCCATACCTGCAACCTAACCATAACCATACTATACCCATACCCAGAATCCATAATCTGTGCACTGTGATGCTGTTGTATCCCATTTTCACCCATCAGGTTCACACCCTCCAATTCATTCATTGCTGCCTGGGTATCCCTTAGGTAACCCCCCCCCACTCCTTTTTTTCATTCACTGCTGATGGAATTTTCTCTGTTCTGATGGAGATCTGATCTCTGTGTTGGGATTGGATCAATCTTGCCTTGACTACATAATCCATATGAATGTATAGCTTTGGGGTTCCCCAAAATTCCAAAAGGGTTTTTCTCTCCTGCCAACATGGTTCTCAATGCAATGTGCTAGAAGATCATGCATTCTTAGCCTCTTTGGATCTTGTTCTTGGATGAGGATTACCTCAGACTCCTACCAGTTGTTGATTAAGTAACTAATTCTCTGAAGAATAGCCAAGGAGTCAAAACAGGCTTAACTTAATCAATGACTGGCAAACTTTGTATTGTGGTTTGTTTCCTCATTTATACCATCCTCTATGAGCTCTGGAATTATGTAGTCAACAAAGCATTGGCTGAAATGACATATGACACATACATGGTTGCCACAGTCAGGTTTGCCAATTTGTGCAAAACCTAAAACCTGACCAGGTCCCAAAATCACCCATGGGGGCAAAAACCTGAACCTGACCTGAGGTTCAGTTCCATTCAGGTCAGGTTCAGGTTTAAACTGTGTTTAAGCCTGAAACCTGAGGTATGGGAGAAGCCAACATTTTCAGGGGGTACTACAGAATATCTAGACCCTCTGCTCAAGGCTCTGCCTCTGCCACCTCCTTTTATATCCTGCTTTAAGATCCACATCTCCTTCCTGGCCCCTTCCACTTCATTTACTGCTCAACACATCTTCTGGAGATGGTACTTAGTCACTGCATTCTGTCATGTGACTTGTGACCTGCACCCAATTACCTCATTTGATGCTGAGTCATGTGACTTCTGACTCCAGAACTATAGTCACATCTGTAAATTGCCAGATTTGGTGCCAGAATAATGGTCAATTTACATGGAATGGAACCTACATCCTACCTTTCAGGTTCCATTTTTAAACCTGGTTTGAGACCAGTTTTTGGCCTTAGGGCAAGGGCAAAACTGAAACTGACCTGAAGAGATGAAATGAAACCTGACCCCAATGGAACCTGACCTGGGTCAGGTCAGGTTTAAAACTCAGGTTTCCAAACAGTTTAAACCTGAACTGCAGTTTATCCATAAACCCATAATAGAGAATGCCATCCTTTCCCCCCTCACTGAGACCCCAGATATCACATGTTTTAATGTTGGCAAACCCAGAAATGATGAGAACACCCATGAAGGGTATTTTTTTCCTGACCTAAGGAACAAATCTTCATGTCTTATGAGCATGCTCTTGTTATTTTAATCTTTTAAGTTGATAATTCCATGCTTGAGGTATGATTCTAGAGGTCTTGACATAAATCTTGGGCCAAACAAGCCATAATATAAATTTGCCAGTTGTACAGTGGAATCCACATGAGGGGTGATATGTGGAGTTCCAAGGTGTCAAACTATGAACAATAGATATGGTACATGGGGAATGAAAAAGAAAACACCTGGATCTGAGGTGTCAAACTGGGGACATCCTTGATACCTCTCAAGGTAATATAAGGGTCATCGTTGATTAATCTCCTTGGGATTGCTATAACTGCACTAGCCAAAATAGGGAATAGGGAAAATAACAAATGATGTGAAGCAGGAGATGGAAGATCAAATTGAATAATGTCAAATCTCACAGTTGTTATGATTAAGTTAAGCCATTTTAAACTCTTTGCTATTCTTCAGAAGAAATTGGGTTACTTAAATCAATGACTTGATAGGAGTCTGGATTAACCCTATCATACCAACACATGCTATTTGACTTAGACACTGAAAATTCCCAATTTCAGCCCACACACTACTATGCCTTTGGCTGTAATGGTGCCAAAAGTTAACAAACCCTGGAAAAACTTGAGTTTTAAACTGAAACCTGACCCATGGGTCAAGCGAAAAAAAATATAGAGATAAATATATGCCCTCATGGGGATTTCCAGGTTTTATAGGAAGGCCAAATTTCAGGTTCAGGAAATTCAAACCTAACAAAATCTACGATTTCTTCACAGAAGATGGAACACAAGATGCCAAAAATCAATGAATCATAAAGAGCAACCAAGTGTTCACCAAATGTTTTTTAAGCCAGACTATAAATAAGCCAATAAATAACACTTAATGCAAGAGATAGAATGAATAATGATAGGCATATAGCTAAATACCACAGTAATACATTTCCAACCCAAAAACATGACCTTATAAAAATAAATTCTTGTAATTATAGGTACAACATCAGTACTCACAGGTCGAATTTATCCCTCCCATTCTTTGGAGGGGTTTCATATTTTCAAGGTTCAAACCTGGTTTAAACCAGAAACCTACTTGCAGGTAAGGATTCCAGGTTTGCCCAAATGGGGGGAACATTGACCTCGAACCCTGACTTTGGGCAACCATAACTTGGCTGAGAGAAAGGTTTTGGAAGGTCACAAGGTGGGGCCCCAGTTTGGGGCCCAAAGTGTATGCAGAAAATATGAAAAGAGGGTTAAAGGACTCATTTCTGGGGACTTGGTTTGGGTGCAATGGGGCCCCATGTGGTAAATAATCTACAGTGAAAATCACACAGAGGGTGGATATCCAGAAGTTCTGAGTTGTCCAAAACTAAGCGAATATGCCAGATACAATGAAGGAAAGCAAAAGGGAATTACCTAGGAGTTCCAAGGTGTGTCCAAACTGAGGGAGACTCTGGGATCTCTGAGGTGTATAAAGGCATTTAGGGAGATTAAATCCTTCAGATGCCATGAATCAGCTAGCCAAATAAGGAATAGGGGGTAATAAAAATTGGCAAAAACAAGAGAGGGAGATATCCAAAATGGAATACCCACTGTTGAAATTTATTCATGCTCATTTTCTGATATTTAAATATCAATTCCCATTTATCTCATGCCTAGCTAGGGATCAAATAGTGCCAGGATTTGATACTATACCATAAGGTAAGAAATATGGTTCCCAAGCATGCTTCCCAGCATGATTGTCTCTTATCTACATAAAGCAGCTTCATGATAGCTAGTCACCACCAGGACACACAATGTTTCTTTCTTACACTGCTGTTTCAAAGTGTGACCTGGAATACATGGATACTTCCCTGTCTACAACCTGGTCCCTGAAATCTCTCCAAATCCCCAAAGGGGCTGGAAGCCAATTTCTCTCCATCAATTAAACTTCCCATGGGACTACCTGTCACCCTATTGTTACAGGCTACAGGGTACAAGGCCAATTGTAATTCCCTTTGTTAGGCTTGGCAGCCATTCAACTACAATCTTGGATACTCCTGGATTAACAGCCAGGCTTAAGCCGGATAACTTACTCCACCCTCTCTCTCTTCCTTCCTTTGCCCCAGATTTGGCAGATTAGGTAAGATTTAGTTTTGATTCATTTGTATTTATATTTCTTCAGTGCCCAATTGCAAGCCATGGCCCAGACCAGTAGTTCCCTTTCCAACATGTTGATTTTTTAAGTGACTATTGTTTTAACCAGCAACAGCCACCCCACCATTAGTTTCCTGAGGGCCCTCAGAAACCTGATGAAACCTGGTGCAAGGAGCAAAGGAACACAGAGTGCCAGCCTGAAGTGATGGGGAAAGCGTGTCCTAAGAACCTCACCTCATCCATCACACAAGTCCTGCATTTGAAAATTGGGTTTAAAATTTTTTGGGAAATGATGAGGATAGATTAATGTGAAATTTCCACTGATTTCTAATTGAATTGGTGAGGGAAGAACTTTGGATCCCCAAAGTGATTGAAAGGTTGTGTTTAGAAACCTTCCCTGTCCATTAAAGATACTATGCATGGGAAATTGAGCTGAAATCTTTTAAGAGAGATGAAACAATAGAACTGGAAAGTTTTCACAAACTTTTCAGCAAATTGAAACTGTGAAAGATGGCAACATATTAAAATACCCTTGAAGTGCATGGAAGGCTTGGTTAAC
>MU129119.1:61602-85979 GCA_014904985.1 Hydnum rufescens UP504
GAGAAGATAATGTGGTTTAAATCAGATGAGTCATGCAGGGTTTCTGAAAGGCTGCCCCCTGAGGATCATTGTACCCTAGTATCCAAGGACCCATTAGTAGAGAGAATAACAGTACCTCAAACAAGGAGAAGAGTATAAAAGGGAATAAGAGAATCAGAGTGTGGTCAGTCTTGCTTAGTCATGTGAAGTAAGTGGACAGCTGTAGAATCCTCAGAGTAGAGTTGCTAGACATCCATCTCTGAAGTCATGTGTTCAAAATCTTGAGTCTTGCAGTTGTGTCTTGGGATGTCTTGGAAGTGTCTTGAAGTCTTCTGTGAAAGTCTGGAATCAAAACAACAACAAAACTAGTATGAAATAACAGATGAGTGGCACATAACCCATCAAAACTGATCTGTCCTCATCTCAGAACAATCTAAAAACATTTCATAACATTTCACCAATCAAACACATGAAGCCCATTGGTCTCTTCTACACTGGACTTAGCCAGACCTATCCATGTTTATGTTTGTGTGGTGCCCTTGTCACAGCATGGCCCTGATGATAATCCAGAGCATGAGTGGTACAAGGCCTTTGATTCTGACCTGCAGATTGGTTGCATAATCAAATAGGGCCTATTTGCAGCACTCTCAATGAGTATTTTTCAATTTTCTTTGTCATTTCTCATCCAATTCCATCATGGTGAGCCTAGGAAGGTATTGAAAATTCCTATCCAATTGCACTAAGGGAATTGTGAATGATGAAGAACTTGGTGTTGTACATATGAATCCCCTCATGTCTCAGGAGAACATCATTCCCCTTCCAATTTTCAAATATTGAATATTGTCTGGTAGTCTTATATCTGACAGAGAGGACATTGAGAACAACTCATTCCACCATTCCTCAAGGTAATCTGTCCAAGGGGGAGGGAGGTGTAGGGTTTCTTCTATATGGAGTGTGAGAAACCAAGGGCAAGTTTGAGTTTGGAGCTCAGAACCTAGCCTTAATACAACAAGGGAGACAGGTACTTCCTTCTAGACTTAGTTATAAATCCTACTGGCTTGTAATACAGCACAAGGATAGACTAGCTACTTGCACTGGCAAATTTGGGGTTGAGACAAGTGGTCTCAGGGTTACTCAGGGGAGTAAGATTCAGAAGAGAGCATTATACTGTCTTCAAGCAGTGCTGAACTATACAAGAGAGGAGCTTCCAGTCCTCAAGATGGTTAGTATACATTGGTCTATGTCAGAAAGCTGTAGGACTTGATGGTCCTTAGATTTCAAGGTATGAGTCAGATGTCTCAGAGTTCACTCCTCTTGTGCCAGCTGGTCATTGCAAGCTGAGTCCACAGAGATCTTACAAGGTCTAGTCAGTGACCAGGGAACACCTTCACACAACTTCACAAAGCTCTGTCTGGCTTGTAGTGGTAAGGGGGAAAGAGTTGTTATTCCTTGGAGCTGTAATTACATGTTTTTATATAATGACCTGGAAATCTAAGTGACACCTTATTTCCAACTCTATTTTTAAGAGGGTTCCAGACTGGCCTAGATTTGCCTATTATGGAAGGCCCAGGGAGTTCACAGACCCATCTGGATTCCATGAATTTCCAATGGATATATACAGTCAGTCCCATATGGTCTGGATGCCATTAGTGACTCAAGTGACTCATAGCCTTTTAGTCACTGTTGTCCATCTGTGGCTAAGTCAGATGTACTCCTGCTAAGGCCACAGTAAGGGACTGAAGGTCCAAAGAGTAGGGATTTTGGGTTTTTATAGGCTTAATTTTCTACCCTTCTACAGGAGGGAATGCCATTTTATGCCTTACTTCCTTGTTTTGATTTGCAGATTGAATATCTCTGTCAGTTTTGAAGCTTTTGACTTTGCTTTTTTCTCTGTGCACTTCCATTACCCCCCTGTTTCTGCAAAATATTTCACCTCATTTCTAGGTTGTATATTAAGTCAACTGTGCTGAAAATTCCATTGTCTTCCCCCTCTCCCAGTCTGAAGAACTGAAGTATTGCTGCTGGTTCAAGGGTGATTTCCACACTAAAACTGTTGCTAAAGCCTCACTAGGCATTTCCCCTATTCTTTTATTGCTTGAGCAACACTTGCTTACAGCAATTCACAATTTGTGGGAAAGACCTTTGCCCATCCAAACCTCATCCTCTCAAATTGATTCTGTGGTCCCCTCCTTTGTCCTTTATCTAATAGAGTTGCCTGTGGCAGAGATTTCTTTGATTCTCCTTGCTTACACCATACCATGGCTAACCCATGACCATAACCTGTACCTGTACTTGTGCCTGTGCCCTTACCTATGGATGCCTAGGTTCAGGGTTAAACCTTGAGACCCAGGTCTGGTTCCAATGGGTCAGGTTCAGGTTTTGCCCTGGCCCTGAATCCAAAACCTGGTCTGAACCCAGATATAAATCTGAACCTGAATGGTAGGGTGCAGCTTCTGGTTTATGTACTTTCACCCTTGTTCATATCATCATCATCATCATCATCATCATTCCATACATTCAATTCTGGAAGTAAACCTAGCAATTTGCACACAGCCCTGTAATTTCAGAGTCAACAGTCACATGACCCTGGAATCTAATGTGCTAATGTGGTAATTTGTGCAGGTTATAGGTCACATGACTCTGGATCAAATCTGGATATTTGTACAGACTAGGTCACATGTCCTAATTCAGGTAGCTAATGCCATCCCTGAATATGTGTAAACAGAAAATTGATGTGGAGGCGGGGTATGAATGAGATGTGGATGGAAAATGGGATGCAAAGGAAGTGGTCAAGGCAGAGAGTCAAGCAGAGGGTCCAGATACTCTGTAGTACTTACTAAAATGTTCTGCTTCTCCTGTATGTCAGGTTTCAGGTTTAAGCCTGAACCTGACCTGAATGGAACCAAACCTAGGCATCCTACCCATACCTGCAACCTTAACCATAACCCATACCTATACCCATACCCAGAATCCATAATCTGTGCACTGTGATGCTGTTGTATCCCATTTTCACCCATCAGGTTCACACCCTCCATTCATTCATTGCTGCCTGGGTATCCCTTAGGTAACCCCCCCCCCACTCCTTTTTTTCATTCACTGCTGATGGAATTTTTCTCTGTTCTGATGGAGATCTGATCTCTGTGTTGGGATTGGATCAATCTTGCCTTGACTACATAATCCATATGATGTATATAGCTTGGGGTTCCCCAAAATTCCAAAAGGGTTTTTCTCTCCTGCCAACATGGTTCTCAATGCAATGTGCTAGAAGATCATGCATTCTTAGCCTCTTGTGATCTTGTTCTTGGATGAGGATTAACTCCAGACTCCTACCCAGTTGTTGATTAAGTAACTAATTTCTCTGAAGAATAGCCAAGGAGTCAAAACAGGCTTAACTTAATCAATGACTGGCAAACTTTGTATTGTGGTTTGTTTCCTCATTTATACCATCCTCTATGAGCTCTGGAATTATGTAGTCAACAAAGCATTGGCTGAAATGACATATGACACATACATGGTTGCCACAGTCAGGTTTTGCCCAATTTGTGCAAAACCTAAACCTGACCAGGTCCCAAAATCACCCATGGGGGCAAAACCTGAACCTGACCTGAGGTTCAGTTCCATTCAGGTCAGGTTCAGGTTTAAACTGTGTTTAAGCCTGAAACCTGAGGTATGGGAGAAGCCAACATTTTCAGGGGGTACTACAGAATATCTAGACCCTCTGCTCAAGGCTCTGCCTCTGCCACTCCCTTTATATCCTGCTTTAGATCCACATCTCCTTCCTGGCCCCCTTTCACTTCAATTTACTGCTCACACATCTTCTGGAGATGGTACTTAGTCACTGCATTCTGTCATGTGACTTGTGACCTGCACCAATTACCTCATTTGATTGCTGAGTCATGTGACTTCTGACTCCAGAACTATAGTCACATCTGTAAATTGCCAGATTTGGTGCCAGAATAATGGTCAATTTACATGGAATGGAACCTACATCCTACCTTTCAGGTTCCATTTTAAACCTGGTTTGAGACCAGTTTTTGGACTTAGGGCAAGGGCAAAACCTGAACCTGACCTGAAGAGAATCAAATGAAACCTGACCCCAATGGAACCTGACCTGGGTCAGGTTCAGGTTTAAACTCAGGTTCCACCAGTTTAAACCTGAACTGCAGTATCCATAAACACATAATAAGAGATGCCATCCTTTCCCACCTCACTGAGACCCAGATATCACATGTTTTAATGTTGGCAAACCCAGAAATGATGAGACACCCATAGGGGTATTTTTTTCTGACCTAAGGAACAAATCTTCATGTTTATGAGCATGCTCTTGTTATTTTAATCTTTTAAGTTGATAATTTCCATGCTTGAGGTATGTATTCTAGAGGTCTTGACATAAATTCTTGGGCCAAACAAGCCATAATATAAAATTTGCCAGTTGTACAGTGGAATCACATGAGGGGTGATATGTGGAGTTCCAAGGTGTCAAACTATGAACAATAGATAGGTACATGAGGGAATGAAAAAGGAAAACACCTGGAGTTCTGAGGTGTCAAACTGGGGGACATCCTTGATACCTCTCAGGTATATATAGGGCATCTGGTGATTAATCTCTGGATGCTATAACTGCACTAGCCAAATAGGGAATAGGGGAAAATAACAAATGATGTGAAGCAGGAGATGGAAGATCAAATTGAATAATTGTCACATCTCAACAGGTTGTTGATTAAGTTAAGCCCATTTTAACTCTTTGGCTATTCTTCAGAGAAATTGGGTTACTTAATCAATGACTGGATAGGAGTCTGGATTAACCCTATCATACTCAACACATGCTATTGACCTTAGACACTGAAAATTCAGATTTCAGCCAGCACACTACTATGCTTGGCTGTATGGTTGCCAAAGTTACAAACCTGGAAAACTTGAGTTTGAACCTGAACCTGACCCATGGTCAGGTTCAGGTTTTGCCCTCATGGGTGATTTCAGGTTTTGGGGCCCCATTTCAGGTTCAGGTTCAAACCTAAACCTCTAGTAGTCTTCACAGTAGATGGAACAAGTGCTTCAATGACTCATGGGCCAAGTGTTCTTGTTTTTAAGGACTATAATGGCCTAAATACACTTTGCATGAGGTTGTGTGTTTGGCTTTGCTTCAAAGTAATACATTTCTCAACCAAGGAACCTGCTTATGTAATTCTGTATTATGGTCAACATCAGTACTCAGGTCAGATATCCCTCATCTTTGAGGGGGTTCATGATTTCAGGTTCAAACCTGGTTTAAACCAGAACCTAACTTGCAGTCAGATTCAGGTTTTGCCCAAATGGGGGAAAATCTGACCTGAACCTGACTTTGGCAACCATACTTGGCTGAGAGAAAGGTCTGAAGGTCACATAGTGGGGCCCCATTTGGGCCCCAAGTGATGCAGAAAATATGAAAGAGTGTTAAGGGCTCATTCTGGGGCCTTGTTTGGGTGCAATGGGGCCCCATGTGTGAGATATCTACAGTGAAATCACACAGAGGGTGATATCCAGAGTTCTGAGGTGTCAAACAAAGGAAATGCACAGATACATGAAGGAAAGACAAAAGGGGAAATACCTAGAGTTCCAAGGTGTCAAACTGAGGGAGATCCTCTGGATCTCTGAGGTGTATATAAGGCATTAGGAGATTGATCTTCAGATGCCATGAATCATGCTAGCCAAATAAGGAATAGGGGTAAATAAAAAATTGGCAAAACAAGAGATGGAATATCAAATGGAATACCCACATTGACATTATTCATGCTCATTTTCTGATATTTAAATATCAATTTCCCATTATTCCTATGCCTAGCTAGGGATCAAATAGTGCCAGAGATTTGATACATACCATAGGTAGGAAATATGGTTCACCAGCCTGCTTCCAGCTGATTTGTCTCTTATTACATAAGCAGCTTCATGATAGCTAGTCACAGCAGGACACAACAATGTATCTTTTTACCTGCTGTTCAAAGTGTGACCTGGATACATGAATACTCCTGTCTACACTGGTCCCTGAGATCTCTCCAATCCCCAAAGGGGCTGGAAGCCAATTTCTCTCCATCAATTAACTTCCCATGGGACTACCTGTCACCTATTGTTTACAGGCTACAGGGTAAAGGCCAATTTGTAATTCCCTTGTTAGGCTGGCAGCCATTCAACTACTAATTTGGATACTCCTGGATTAACAGCACTGGATAATCTATCCACCCTCTCTCTTCCTTCCTTGCCCAGATTTGGCAGATTAGGCAAGATTTAGTTTGATTCATTTGTATTTATATTTCTTCAGTGCCCACATTGCAGCATGGCCCAGACAGTAGTTCCCTTTGCCACATAGTTGATTTTTTTAAGTGACATATTGTTTTAACCAGCACAGTCACCCCACCCTTAGTTCCTGAGGGCCTCAGAAACCTGATGAAACCTGGTCAAGAGCAAAGAACACAGAGTGCCAGCCCTGAAGTGATGGGAAAGCTTGTCCTAGAAACCTCACCCCATCCATTACACAAGATCCATGGATTTGAATTGGGTTAAAATTTTTGGGAGATGATGAGGATAGTATGTAGAAAATTTCCACTGATTTTCAACTGAATTGGTGAGGGAGAACTTGGATCCCCCAAAGTGATTGAAAGGTGTGTTATAGAAACCTTCCCCTGTCCATTACATAAGATCTATGGATGGGAATTGGCTGAAATTCTAAGGAGATGATGACAATAGTATCTGGAAAGTTTGCACAAACTTTCAGCCAAATTGGTGAGGGCAATATTACATCCCCTCAAGTGACTGGAAGGCTTGTACTTGAAAGATTGGAGTGTGAATTACACAGAATCTGTGCATGGGAATTGGGAGAAATTTTAAGGGAATGATGAGAGGGATGGGTAGAAGGTTTCCACTTATTTTCAGCCAATTCTGTGATGGGGGCATGACATCCTGTAGCAAGGGGCAGGGGAAATTGACTTGGCTGGGGTCACACAGTGTGTAGTGCGTAATCTGTAAGTCTGTGACTCCGCAAGACAGACAGATGATGATGGTAGAAAAGATACATTACCCGGGCATTGCCATGGCTCTTTCCATACAGGCAGTATGACTAAGGAAGGCTATGTAAAGAAAAGGGGCAATTCCCAGGGCAGCACCAAACTCCTCTGTGAGGAGAAGCTTTCCACCAGTTTGGATGTAGAAGGCTATGGTAAACCTGTTTAAAAGAATGAAGTTGCCTCATGGCTTAAGGGATCTATAACACCACTAACAGGTCTTTTCTGTATACTGCATGGATGAGGGAGAGAGCTGCATCAGGAGTCTGGGGATGCATGAAGAAGCTTTTGCTGAGGTGACACAATTTGCCTCTGGTGCTGCATAAGCATGCTTAGTCATGGACCAGGTGAGCTAAATATGTACTGGAATTCCAGCTTGATAGGGTTTAGTCAAGGGATTAGGGTTAGGAAATCTGTGGAACTCATGTTTGATGCTGTGAGACTTGGCCAATGCCAAGTCATGTCTTGGATGTCTTGGGCAACTTTGGAGCACATGAGAAACCTAGAGGCAAGACTATGCCACCTGGTCTTAGGTATTGTCTCTTGGCAGACAAATGGGAAGGCAGGTGGGTGTTCCTTGGTCATAGCCTCCAGTATGTTTAGAAAAAGTTTATTTTGAAGCATACATGAATGAATTACATAATTGTGCCTCAGACTAGTTTGGTGAACAGGACCACTACAAGACCCCACCTGCTCCCTAAGATGTAGCAGCACAAGGTAGGTAGAATACCATGAGCCAGAATGTTAAAGGAAGACTCAAAAGGATGAGACCACTCAAGGTGTTTGATAGGAGTACCCATATCCAAATGACCCAGGAACTCCAGGGAAGATCCAAGGCAGATAATATGAATGAAGACAGCCCAATACCCCATGAGACCACAGCCCAGTTAGGTAGATCCCTCTTAGTCCAAAGGAATGATGACACAGAGGGGGGGGCTAGTGAATGAAGGAGTGAGCAGATTGGCAGAGCCCAGATTTGTTTCCAGAGGCCAAGCAAAATGATGAAATGACATTTGCATTGTCCAGAATGAGACACATGAGAGTCTCCTTTCACCACCCTACAAGTTTCTTCTGGTTTAGTCATGAGAGCAGTGAGCTATCCCACCCACCTGCACAGTCAATCTGCCACTCCCATGCACCAATATTACAAGCTATTGCCTTGTAATCTCTCACACTCATGCCAGAGGACACCCATTAGATTAGATGAGAGTGAATGAGACAAACTCACTAGCCAGGTCATTAACCCTGGCTAGGCCTCAGTAGATGGCATGATTTGTAATCAAATAAATTTTGGCTTTTGAAATTTTAATGTTGATCTTCTATTGGCATCCTAACTAGTGAAGCCTAGCCAATGATACACCCTTGACTGGAAAGGAGGGCTGTGACAAGGACTAGAGAGTCACTGGTCAGGAATTCCCAAGAATTGTCAGAAATGCTAGCTGCTGTGGCAATAATACCATGAAACATGGCTTTCAGCTCAACAACTAGTGATGGAAGAACAGATATACACACACACAGCATGGTGATTACATAAAATATTATGTAATGTGTGGTCATGCAAAGCACAACCAGGGATATTTTCAACCCAGTATGGTCATGCTTTGCATGACCATGTAATATTTCTATTGGGTGATTGCATAATGTGTGGTCATGCAAAGCATGACCACCACATGCAAAGGGGGCCTTTACAAAAGACCCTTTGTGTAGGTTTTTGTTGAACTGCAGCATCCACTGGTGGCCTCTCATGTCACTACACTGGTGGGGCTGTTTAATGCAAATGGGATGAATCATGCTCTACCTGTCAACACCATTAAGGTGCTGACCAGGCCTGGGTGTCATGTATTGAACCCAGACTTACCTGTTCTGGCTGAAATGGTGTTTGAAGTGTGGTCAGGGCAACATTGAATTGCTGCTGTGAAGCAGTATCTGCAGGATGAGATGGCAGCTGCCTTGAGCCCTGTGGAGACACTTCCTCCTGATGCAGAACTGGGACACAAGCACATGTACTGGTTTGCAGATGTGTATGATCAGAGTGAGTGATAAATGGATATACTGAGTGTGAGTACTGAGGAATGAGATTGTAGGTTTCTATGAGGAGAATCCTGAACCTTTCTGGTCCTTTGTCATTGCTGAGACTGTCATTGCACAAGGGACACTTGAACCCCCTTTCTCAGATGTATGGGGAGCAATGCATAGCATATTTTGGCAGAAGGACCTGACTGCTGAGGATCAGCAGCTGCACTACTGAAGTCTGGTGCCAGTGAGTATGGAGAATATGGAGCTTGTGCTTTCATGTGAGCCTCTATACACTATGCATTGCTCCCCATACATCTGAGAAAGGGGGTTCAAGTGTCCCTTGTGCAATGACATTCTCAGCAATGACAAAGGACCAGAAAGGTTTGGGATTCTCCTCATAGAACCCTACAATCTCATTCCTCAGTACTCACACTCAGTATATCCATTTATCACTCACTCTGATCATACACATCTGCAAACCAGTACATGTGCTTGTGTCCCAGTTCTGCATCAGGAGGAAGCATCTCCACAGGGCTCAAGACAGCTGCCATCTCATCCCACAGATACTGCTTCACAGCAGCAATTCAATGTTGCCCTGACCACACTTCAAACACCATTTCAGGTGGAACAGGCAAGTCTGGGTTCAATACATGACACCCAGGCCTGGTCAGCACCTTAATGGTGTTGACAGGTAGAGCATGATTCATCCCATTCACATTAAACTGCCCCACCAGTGTAGTGACATGAGAGGCCACCAGTGGATGCTGTAGTTCAACAAAAACCTTGATTTGATGAAGAGGGATCTGCAGTACCCAGTTGTGACCAAGTCCCCAATCAGTACACTCTCACCCCATCCCTGGGGTACTTTCTCCAGTAACAGCAGCAGCAGCACTTACAGGGTACCTGCCCAACAGGGCCTTGTTGCTGAACTTCATCATGAACCTGTGGAACTCAGAGTCTGTAGAAGTCTTGGAGTGATTGTTGTTGGACATGTCTACAAGTTATGTCAGTCACTAATCACCAAAGGGTCCATGGGCAGTCAGGTACAAATCCATCAAAATCAATGGTCAGTATCAAAAAGTGCATAGGCAGTCACTAGAACTACATACCAGTTGCAACCAAGTGATCTCTACAAGAACTGACTGAGATATGACTGATTTTAGCAAACACAGTGAGCACTCCCATCCACAGCAGCAGCCACCAAGAACATGTCTTGGATTCTTAGTCTGACATCCCAGGAAGGCACCTACCAAGTTTCAAGTCTGTTGCTCAAGGAATAGAAGCTGTAGAGCTGATCAAAGATAGATGATGGTGGTTGGGAGTAAGAGGCAAGTTCTATCAATTATCCAATTTGGATCCTTATATACCCCTAAACATGTGACCAGTTACATAATGGGTTACATAATCATAAAAATGCAGATCATGTGATCAAGTCAGATTTGACTTGATCATGTGCTTTTGATTACATGAGTGCTTACATAATCACAAAAATGTGGACCATCTGATCAAGTCAAATCTGACTTGATCACATGGTCCACATTTTGTGATTATGTAAGCACTCATGTAATCAAAAGCACATGATCAAGTCAAATTCCATTTGATCATGTGCTTTGATTATGTAATCCACTATCTCACCAAATCTTCATCCTCACTGTCTCAAGCTCCCTCAGCCTATACTCAGGCCTCTTCAAGAACACAATTAATTTCTACATTGAGGTCTCCTTCATATCTCAGGCATCTCTTTGCCCTTGAATACATCATAGAACCACCTCACCAGTCTGGTGGAGGCATGGGTCTCCCTGTGGTTGTCACCCAGCCTCTTCAGCAACCATCTTTCATATCCCTCCACCTCTTCAAGACTAGAGTCTCCCATAAAGCTTCCCAGCCTCTTCCTCAGCCCCTGGCTCTTCCTCACCATACATCCCAGTGGCCCCACTACATCTTCAAATCTGCAGTGCTCTTCCTTCCCATCCCCTACTCTGTGCATATGCCTTCCATCATCTGCATCAAACAGGCAATGATAGCAGTACCCCTCCTCATTCTTGTCCAGGAACATTCTCTTCTTCCATCCATAGAACTGCTCAACTCCAGGGAACCTCTCACACTCCACTGTCTTATGCTCCCTCATCATGATTCCCCAACAGAGACACACCAAGCAGTGCCCCTCTATCAGCTCTAGTCCCCTGAATACTGCATCTCCCACCTGCATTGCCATATGTGTCATCTGCTGTTGCAGCAGTTGCTTGACATCAAGCACAATCAATGTTTGAACCAGCTCAATCTCTCCCAGATGAACAGGCTTCAACCATGGTGGAGGCACAGCATCTCCAATGTCTTCTTCAGCCTCCATGTCAAATTCTTGTTGAATGGACAAGTTCAGGTGGATGGGGGCAGGAGCAGGAACAGGGATTGATCTCTGGAATCCACAGGATATATACAATGTATTACATAATCAAGGGGAGATTGTCTACCTCCAACACACCTCCTGAATTGAGACTTGATTACATACTTCCAATCTATCCCAATGCACCAAGGGGGAAAGAAGTGACTGGCATTGCTGCATAACCAAATATCCACATGGGTGCAACAAGGGAATGGGGATTGCTGGGAAGGGATGGATGTAAGTCATGTGATGGCTGCAACAACAACTGGGGGTTTGGATTTGACTGGTCCACATGAATCACAAGATAGGGGTTATCATCACAGGTACATGTATGAGTATCTGGGCCATGAGGCTTCAGCGATATGACAGGTGAGCAAGTAGACCAAAATAACTGGGGGGGGGGCTGATAGGAGATGAAACCAACATCTGCACAAACTGAGGGTACCAATACAGGGCAAAACCAACATCCCACACAAAACTTATGGTGGTGGCACAAACCAATACCATGACTGACTTATAGAACCTATGGCTGCACAAACTGATACAGCAACCAACATATAGCATATGACCAACTGAGCAAGTGACTGACTAGTGGGTATCTGTGACTTGGTCTGAGTCAGGGAGATGGGTGCCTCTGGTTCCAAGGAGGGCTTCCAGGTCTACTATAGCCCTGAGCATGGGCCCATAACCTGTTGAATGGGCAAGTTCAGGTGGATGGGGGCAGGAGCAGGAACTGGGATTGATCTCCGGAATCCACAGGATATATACAATGTATTACATAATCAAAGGGAGATTGTCTACCTCCAACAATTCTTGTTCCTCCCATCCAGTAGGATCTGTCCACCCACATCCATCATCATCATTGTAGGCATCCTTTGGCTTCACTCCTGGCACCACCCCCAGGCAGATGTCACACCATGCAACAGTCTTGTGGTTGAGAAAGGTCTACAGTGGAATCACACAAAGGGTGATATCTGGAGATCAGAGGAGTCAAACTGAGAACAAGGATATATACATGAGTGAGAAGAAGTGGAAAATACCTGGAGTTCAGAGGAGTCAAACTAAGGGACTGTTCAAGTGGAGGAATGGGAAAGGCCTACACAGTCACCCAGAGTGGAACTGAGGTGGATTGGCTTAAGTCTTGATGTAGCAAGAGTTAAGCCATATCTGCCTCCCAACAACCATAAACAGGAAGCAAAACCAAGAATAGCACAAAACAACTAATACAAGGGCACAACTTCAACACTCCCACTGTACAAAGCAGAGTGAGAAACAAGCCCAAGAAGTGAAAGTACTCATGAATGGGCTACTGTCTCAAAGGGCTTTGTAAGAACATCTGCCCTCATCAAGGAAGTTGAAACATATTCAAGTGAAAAAACCTTGTCCTCCACCTGTTCCTGAAACCAATGGTAGCAGATGCCACATTCAGCTATGGTGCTCTGGGTTCTTCCCAACTCTGATAGCTGACTGATTGTCAAGCCACTAAGTGGTTGCACCACCTGCAGGATATGCTAGTTCAGACATGAAATTCTGAAACCAGGCACCATCAGTGTTGAAGTTGTGCCCTTGTATTACTTGTTTTGTGGTATTCTTGGTTTTGCTTCCTGTTTATGGTTGTTGTGATGGAGGCAGATATGGCTTAACTCTTGCTACATCAAGACTTAAGCCAATCCACCTCAGTTCCACTCTGGGTGACTGTGTAGGCCTTTCCCATTCCTCCACTTGAACAGGTGATGGGCCCATTGCTCCAGGCCTACCTCCAATTGTCCTGAAACTGTGCACATGCCTTCTACACATTGTACCTGCTGTCCACACCAATTGTCAGCTGATTCCATGCAGTGGTTCTTGAGATATTCAGCCTTCTTTGGCCACTTTTCCTCATTCCATCAATTGCTTATATCTCCCTCAATTCATGGCCGTTCGTTGCTCTTTTTTGCGCACAACCTCGCCCATACGCCCCCTACATTCCATCAAATTTTCAGGCGATTTGGTCCACTGGTTGTCTCGTCATCACTACTGTGGTCACCTGCTCCCCCTACCTCATTCCTGAAATTGTGCATATCTCACCATCCGCCCATCTGATTCGTCCCATATTTGACACACACTATCATCGCTAGTGCCCCCACTGTCGTACCAAGTTACAGCCCGATCTGTGCACATCGTCCCACGAAATCCTCTAGGGTGTCCATCTCACTTAGTTGAGTTCACCTCTCAAGTTTTCGCTTTTTTGGACGTTGCTGGGCATCATTCCGCCTCGTTCTTTCGTCCACTGGGAGTGCCCACTGTCCTCTATCGTCTCATCAAATTTCGTCATCATCGGATTACTCGTTCCCTCACAATTTGAATTTCTTTCCCCTCACTCCAATATGTCCTCTACTACCACTTCCACCTCTTCTACCAATCTCCCTCTCCTCACCACTGCCAATTATTCCCTCTGGGCCCCTGCTATTGAGGATTACCTCAGGGCCAAGGGCATGTGGTACTGGATACACACCACTGTGCCTGATCCAGTCACAGATCTGAAGAATTGGCACAAGTGTATGGAGGCTAGAGACCAGGCTGTGGGAGAAATTCGTCGTCACCTCTCTCCTGAGCTCAGGACACATAATGTTGAATCAGGGTAAGAGAATACTCTAACTGGGAGTACCCGTCACAATCCTCAACACTCCCCACTTTATTTGGCCTCCTAGCCTACCCAACCCCAATCTCTTGCAGCATTCCTCCAATGCTTCACTCGAACCAGCCTTTGTGAAAGACCTGTCTGCTGTCATCTCTGTAGTAGCGGACATATTCAAGTCTGAAGTAAGTCCCCAGCCCCACTTGGTCCACGAATCCAGTGATAGACAGGAGAGGGTGCTTTTCTTCATCGCATGGTGCTCATGGATTTCTGCACAGCAATTGCAGATTGGTTGTCAGCATAGATGTATGTTGCCCAGTTGGGGGTACCGAGCTCTTGGAGGAATCTGCCTCAGCCAGATGGCCTCAGCTCCTGCAATGGTTTGAGGCAATGTATTCAGCCTCTGTAGTTGACCGGGCAACCACTGTTTGCCTTTTGCTGCTCCAATTAACACAGCTGGACCCAATGAAGAAGGCATAGCCATTTGTAGAACGGCCACTGTCCACATCCCCACCATGGTCTGCATCTGAGTACCCAATGAGCCGAGACCCAAAGGAAGAGGGACCATATTCCAAGGCAAGATCTGAGGTGCCACAAAGGTATTGGAAAACTCTTTGGACAGCTCTCCAGTGTTGGGGTCCTGCACATGAGTTGAACCTGCTCAGTATCTCATAGCATGTCTGGACGAGTGCAACTGCAGGTACATGAGCTTCCCAGCACTGTAGGACTGTTCATGTATTCACCTCTCAGATCTTGGAACATATCTTGGAGAGTTGTGCCTTGTGTTAGTTGTTTTGTGCTATTGTTGTTTTGCTTCCTGTTTATGGTTGTTGTGATGGAGGCAGATATGGCTTAACTCTTGCTACATCAAGTCTTAAGCCAATCTACCTCAGGTTAGTTACATACTCAATATAACTCTTGCTACATCAAGTCTTAAGCCAATCTACCTCAGTTCCACTCTGGGTGTCTGTGTAGGCCTTTCCCATTCCTCCACTTGAACAGGTTATGGGCCCATCGCCCCAGGCCTAGCTCCAATTGTCCTGAAACTGTGCACACGCGTTCTACACATTGTACCCGCTGTCCACGACCAATTTTCAGCCGATTCCATCCAGTGGTTCTTGAGTTATTCATCCTTCTTTGGCCGCTTTTCCTCATTCCATCAATCGCTTATATCTCCCTCAATTCCTGGCCGTTCGTTGCTCTTTTTTGCACACAGCCTCGCCCATACGCCCCCTACATTCCATCAAATTTTCAGGCGATTTGGTCCACTGGTTGTCTCGTCATCACTACTGTGGTCACCTGCTCCCCCTACCTCATTCCTGAAATTGCGAATATCTCACCATCCGCCCATCCGATTCGTCCCATATTTGACACACACTATCGTCGCTAGTGCCCCCACCGTCGTACCAAGTTACAGCCCGATCCGTCCACATCGTCCCACGAAATCCTCTAGGGTATCCATCTCACTTAGTTGAGTTCACCTCTCCAAGTTTTCGCTTTTGTTGGACGTTGCTGGGCATCTCCGTCCTCGCCTCCTTCTTTCTTCGTCCACTGGAGTGCCCACTGTCCTCTATCGTCTCATCAAATTTCGTCATCATCGGATTATCTCTTCCCTCACAATTTGAATTTCCTTTCCCCTCACTCCCAATATGTCTCCTACTACCACTCTCACCTCTTCTACCAATCTCCCTCTCCTCACCACTGCCAATTATTCCCTCTGGGCCCTGCTATTGAGGATTACCTCAGGGCCAAGGGCATGTGGTACTGGATACACACCACTGTGCCTGATCCAGTCACAGATCTGAAGAATTCGGCACAAGTGTATGGAGGCTAGAGACCAGCTGTGGGAGAAATTGCGTCACCTCTCTCCTGAGCTCAGGAGTGTGTCTCTCTCAAATCACAGACCCTCAGGTGATTCTCACCACTATCAAGGACACCTATGGTGCCTCCACCTTTGCCACTTGGTACAATGCATTACAGTCCTCCTGGCTGTGAAGCAGGACTCCTCTGAGGCAGTGGCTGCCTTCATCTTCGTGCTACAGGGAAGCCCTGCATTTCCTGCAGTCCACTCGTTCCTCCTCCTCCAGTCTCTCCTCCCAGTTGTGGCCAGTCCTGGGGCAACCTACTCCTTGTACGTTGATAGGGAGTCTTGATCTCTGTCCTCCTCAATGGCACTCAGTTACAGTGCTTGTGACCACCTCCCCTGGTGTGCCCATCCCACCTCTGACAGTGCCAGCCGCGTTGGAGATGCCTCAAGAATAGGAACCAGGCCGCCCTCGCCTGCGTGCGCACCTGGTGCTCGCTCGCTCGCGTGATCTGTGGGTCTCTCGCGTGCCTGCCTCCCTGCCTGCAGTTGCTGCCAGCGTCACCCCTGCCCGGTCCCTGTGGCCGCCTGGCGCCTGTTTCGACGGCAGCGCTGGAGCCAGTCACACTCGTTGAGCGCCGCTTCCAGATTTCACGCGATGCTCAGCACCAACGCGGCCAACGGGACGCACCGTCACGGGAGTCTGCCAGAGAGGGGCACGTCCGCAGCAGAGGGCAAAGTCAACTACTGCCCAGGAGTGCTCACGACTGGCTCAGAGGTCCTGAGCGCTCTGCAGCAGCGTCGTTCGCTCGCGTGCGGCCGTGCCGTCGGTGCCACCCGTCCCCTGGCTCGTCAGACTCTGGATCGCAGCACACAGCGGGCCACTTCCTCATATGACTCCTCATCAGGAGGAGTCGGTTCAAGTCATATCACCCGGCGCTGCGCGGCAATCCTGCGCTCTCTCCATCTCCGAGTCTGCCCGACGCTCCCACGCTCTCAGCGGTCGGCCGTACGTGGCAGCTGGGACCAGGTACTGTTGAGTTTTCTCCAGTAGAGACATCGTCTTTTTGCGCTCTGTAAATATTCTCTGGTGTCCTCCATGTCAGATCTGAATCAAAATCCTCCCTCCTCAAGCTGTGACTCTCACTCTAAACATGCTTTCGAGTTGTGCATTGAGTCTGAAAAAAACTCTTGCAGTTTGGTTAGAGCATGGCATTCCTCGCTTCTATGCTCCAGTGGGAGCTGATACGATTGTGTTGAGTGGCGAGCACTGTAGTCAGCCCTCCAGGGGCTTCTCCAGCCCCAAGACAGCGACTATCATCTCTGGCATCGTCGTTTGGGCCCTATCAGTGTGGGAACGTCTTAAATCCTTGGTTGAGCACCATCTTGTTTCAGACCTGGTCCTCCCTACTGTTCCCTCTGTGGCCCCAGTCTGCCAGCCTGCATGGATGGAAAGCAGACTAGACATCCCTTCCCCCAAACTGTCTCCTCCCGTCGCTCTCTCCCTCTTGAGCTGGTCCACTCTGATCTCCATGGCCCAATCTCTGTGCCTACAGCTAATGGCTATCGGTACTGGATCACCTTCATTGATGATGCTTCCCGCTATCGACGAGTCTGGCTCCTCCATAAAAAGAGTGAAGCATTCTCTGCCTTCAAACAGTTTAAATCTTGGGCAGAGAAACAGACTGGGAAGGCTCTCAAGGCTCTCAGGGATGACAAGGGTGGTGAGTACATGTCTAATGAGTGGGGAGGCATTCATGCTTGAGCATGGGATTGAGAGACAGCACACACTCGGGCTACCCCCCAACAGAATGGTGTTGCTGAGCGCACCAATCGCATTTTGGATGAAGGTGTTGCTTCTCTCCTCTCTGACTCCCATTTGCCCTCCAAGTTCTGGGGTGAAGCTCTCTCCTGTTCCTGCAACTCTGAATCGCTCCCCTCCTCTGCTGTCACTGGGAAGACTCCCTTTGAAGCCTTCTATGGTCAGAAACCCTCTGTCTCCCACCTGCGTGTCTTTGGGTGCAGGGCCTATGCCCATGTGCAAAAGACAAGCGCACTTCCTTTCAGCCTAAGTCCAGGAAGTGCATATTCCTTGGATACCCTGTTGACCTATAAGGGCTGGAAGTGCTGGGATCCTATGACCAATGGATGTATTTGCATGCTCGCGTGATGGCACTTTGTGGAGAACTGAGATGCCTGGGGCAAAACACTTTCCACATTATCCAAAGTATGAGCCTCCTGGCTGGAGTAGCCAGGCCTCAGTTGGGAGAACGCTGCTGGACTCATCTTTCTCCTACAGTGATCTTCCCCTCAGTGCCATCTATTGACCTGTCAGCATCTCTGATGACTTCTGACTCTGAATCTGGCTCTAGTGCTGATCCTGAGGACCCTCCTGATTTATCTTACCATTTGCTCCTTCACCTTCTCCCTGCTCCTCTGTCCCAATTCTCCTGCTCCTGCCCTGTACCTTCTTCATCTTCCTCTCTCCTGCTCCTGGACCTGTCTGATTCCTGAAGCTACTGACCTCCCTGAACCTCCCTCTGCTCTCTGAGACTGGTCTCCGGTGCTTTCTAAGCCCTTTATGTTACTCCGTTCTGGGCGCTCCTAGTGTCCCCATGCGTAATGGTGGGTGGGTCCTCACCCCTATCAGCATGCCAAATGAAAAGAGGAACAACTAGGCAAAGTGACAAAGCACTCCAGAATCAACTCTTGAAGCTGACATTGCTGCTCTGGAGTCTGCTAATGCTGGTAGAGCTCTCTCCCTCACCTCAGAACTGATTGAGTATGCCTTCTCACTCCCTACCTCTGAGCCAAGGTCATACCATGAACCATGACTAGAGATGATGCTCAGCTTATGGCATTGTGGCCACTGAACAAAGAGTACAATGCACTCCCAGGAACATGGGGGCCTGGGAACTATGTGACTGCCTCCATGGCGCAGGCTATTGGTTCTAGATGGGTCCTACAAGGTCAAGCTGAACTCCTGATGGCTCAGTGGAGCGCTATAGAGGCTCGGTTGGTGGCTAAAGGTTCTCCCAGAAGCCCACCTTGATTACACTGAGACCTTTGCCCTGTTGCCAAGTTTGGCTTCCTTACGACCTTGCTGGCTATTGCTGCAGCTGAGGACATGGAGATTGACCGATATGGACATCTCCACGCATTCGTGAATGGTGACTTGGATGAGGAGATCTACCATGGCTCAGCCAGAAGGCTTTGCAGCCCCAGGTCAAGAAACCTTGTCTGTCCACCTTAAAGAAGTCCTTGATGGACTTATAGCAGAGTCCAAGGCAGTGGTAGATAAAGCTGCACCTCCACCTTTGTGAAGTTTGGTTTTTCAAGATGTGCTTCCTGACACTGTGTCTGGATCTGGGCTAAAGACCGGTGTGAAGGTCATCATTCCAGCCTATGTGGATGATTTGATCATTGCCTGTAAAAATGTCCCACTTCTAAAGCGCATTAAAAAGGAACTCAAGCTTGATAAAACAAGGTCCGTGACTTAGGTCCGGTTGCGTACACTCTAGGGATTGAGATCATCAGAGACGGGCTAACCCGGAAGGTTGTATCTCTCCCAGAGGAAGCAATTTGGTTGATGTCCTGGACCGCTTCAATATGGCTGATGCCCGCCCTGTGTCTACTCCTCTGGCAAGTCAAGTCCATTGACTAAAGAAGACTGCCTCAGACTCCTGAGGACTTGGAGTAACATGAAGTCTGTTCCTTATCCTCCTCAAGCTGTAGGCAGTCCAATGTACTTTCAGTTGGTTACAACGTGCAGACATCAGTTTGCAGTGGGAGCTTCTTAATAGGGTTTACTTGCAAACCCAGGACAGGCACAATTGGAACAATTCAGCACGTCTTCACCTTGCGGTGCAAAGACCTTTATGCTTGCTATGTCCTGGACAAGACTCAACTGCTTCAATTTATTCTGATGCAGACTATGCTGGGGATGTTGACCAGCACGCTCTATAGTGGCATGCTGTCCTTTTATTGGCTCAATGCTTGGTGAACTTGGAGCCATAAGAGGCAATCTGTTGTAGCCAAGTCTATCTACAGAAGCAGAGACATTGCCTGCCAATGAGGCTGGCTCTGATGTTCTGGTTTCGGATTTCATGTCTGAACTAGGATAGTCCTCCAAGTGGTGCAACCTACTTTGTGGCTTGACAATCAGTCAGCTATCAGAGTTGGGAAGAACCCAGAGCACCATAGCCGAATGCGGCATCTGCTGCCTAAGTACCATTGGCTTCGGAACAGGTGGAGGACAAGGTAATTTTCATTGAATATGTTTCAACTTCTTTGATGAGGGCAGTGGTTCTTACAAAGCCCCTTGAGACTGTAGCCCATTTCACGAGTACTTTCACTTCTTGGCTTGTTTCTCACTCTGCTTTGTAAAGTGGGAGTGTTGAAGTTGTGCCCCTTGTAGTTGTTTTGTGCTATTCTGTTTTGCCTTCCTGTTTATGTTGTTGTGATGGAGGCAGATATGGCTAACTCTTGCTACATCAAGTCTTAAGCCAATCTACCTCAGGTTAGTTAGATACTCAATATAACTACTTGCTACATCAAGTCTTAAGCCAATCTACCTCAGTTCCACTCTGGGTGTCTGTGTAGGCCTTTCCCATTCCTCCACTTGAACAAGTACTCCCACTGCATAGGCAATGTCTGGACGAGTGCCAACTGCAAGGTACATGAGGCTTCCCACAGCACTGAGGTAGGGAACTCGTTTCATGTATTCAACCTCCTCAGGTGTCTTGGGAGACATATCTTTGGAGAGGTGGATGTTGGGATCAAGAGGAGTGGAGACAGGGCAAGCATTGGACTGGTGGAAACGTTCCAGGATGTCCATGGATGTGTTTGTGTTGGGAAAGGAACATTTTGCGATTAGGGCGGTCTCGAGTGATTTGAACACCAATGAGATAAGAGAGATTGCCCAGGTCCCTCATCTTGAAACGTTTCTGGAGCTCAGTCTTGACATGGACTCGTGTGGCCTGGTCATTGCAAGCAATGGTGAGATCATCCACATACAGTGACCCACAAAACCGTTGCAATGTTTGCCACTTTTGACTCTCTTTGTTTATACCTCCCCAACCAGCCATTCAAAAACTTTGAAAAAATATGTTAAAGATGTATATGCTTCTTGTCTACACATGTGCCAAATTTCATAGCAATCCATCAATATTTGACAGAGATATGCCCTTAACAAGCCACCTATATCATTGCAAACAGTTTTGTGGCACATGAAATTGTGACACAAATCATTACAGTTCAGTATTTGTGTACCCCCCCTTTGCCTTCCACACTGCTTCCACCCTCCTAGGCATACTTTCTATCAAATTTTGACACACCCCTGCTTCAATCTTCTCCCACTCTGCCTCTACTCGCTCCCATAGCTCATGGATGCCTTTGGGGGGTTCTTCATATCCTCCAAGCTTTGTTTTTATGTGATGCCAGAGGTGCTCAATTGGATTGAGGTCTGGGGACTGGGCAGGCCACTTCATGACATTGAAACCATGGTCTTTGAACCAGGCTTGGGCCATTTTGCTGGTGTGTTTGGGGTCATTGTCCTGCTGAAAAACCACATCGCCAGGTGATTTGTTGTAAAATTCGAGGGATCCTTGGAGTTCGTCCTCCATAATTTGGCAGTAGAGGTTGGCATCCATCTTGCCATCGATCTTGCATGCATATCCAGGCCCCTCCCATGTCATACACCCCCACATCATCAAGGAACCACCACCAAACTTCAGAGTCCCTTCCACCAGACGATCAGAGAGGCCCTCCCCAGCCTTTTTCCACACCATTTTCGCCCATCAGAGCCCAGGCGATTAATTTTGGTCTCATCAGACCACACAACACGCTTCCAGTCATCCACAGTCCAGTCCTTATGGCTTAGGGCAAAGTCCAGTCTCTCACGCTTGTGGTGCTGGGAGAGCAGGGGACGTTTCTTCTTCACCACAGCCTTTAAACCAGCACTCTTCAGATGGCGGCGGACTGTTTCATTGGAGAGTGACTGGTTGGTGATGGATTGGAGGGAATGGGCAACTTGGGTGGCAGTGGTAGCCTTCCCAGTGTGGATAAGATGGATGGCATGGCGGACATCAGTGGGGAAAGCTTTGATGGACGACCACCAGAGGACTTGGAAACATGGGGGCGGTGTTTGGACCAGACATGGGTGATAGTAGAAGTGTGGAGACCAGTAATGGAGGAGATTTTGTGGGCAGAGTGCTTGGAGTCAATGAGATGAAGGACATTGTCAAGTTGCGCATTTGATAAAGCACGCATGGTTGATTGGGGGGCATATAGCCCTTGGGACTGCTGGTATTTATGCTTTTCCGACATTTATTTATTTGGCTGTGTTTGTACCTTTGGGTATAAACAATGTCACATGACAGTAATGTCATGTTTCTCTGATCTGAAAGGTCAGCCACAAAACTGTTGCAATGACATAGATGACTTGTTGAGGGCATATCTCTGTCAAATGTTGATGGATTGCCATGAAATTTGGCACATATGTAGACAAGAAGCATACATATCATTGACATATTTTTTCAAATTTTTTGAAGGTCTGGCTGGGGAGGAATAACCAAAGAAGGTCAAAAGTGGCAAACATTGCAACAGTTTTGTGGGTCACTGTAAACTGGAATGATGATTTTGATCTTGTTCTGAGCCCACACAAAGAGAGAGTGGTCAGATTGGATCCTCTTGAAGCCCAGTTCCATGAAAAGTTCATTGAGTTTCTTGTACCACTGTCGAGGGCTTTGCTTCAGACCATACAGTGGTTTCTTGAGACGACAGACAAGGCCTTCCTTCCCCTTTGGAATGAACCCCTCTGGTTGAGCCATGTAAATTTCCTCCTCAAGGTCACCATTTAGGAAGGCAGAGGAGACATCCATGTGGTCAATGTCCATGTCTTCAATGGCAGCAATGGCAAGAATGGCATGAAGGGAGGCAAATTCTTATTTGCCCCTATTTCCTTTTTTGGTTAGCACCATGTATGGCATCCGGTGATCTCGGACCGGATGCCCTTTATATACCTTGGAGCTCTGGAGGCAGTCCCTTAGTTTGACTCCTCCGAACTCCAGGTATGTCTCTTTTCTTGTCACTCATGTAGATATCTTCATCCTTAGTTTGACTCCTCTGAACTCCAGATATCACCCTTTGTGTGATCCAGCTCTAGACGCTTCTCAGGTTATGGGCCCATCCCTCTAGCCATACCAACATCGTCTTCAGCATCTACTCATCTCGAGTTCACTTCTCTTCATCCTGGTCATCTCCCCTCTTTTCACTATGACTTCCAAGGATTCCAATCACTCTGGAAAATTCTCCTTCCCTCTCCTCAACAACACCAACTACGCCAATGGGCTTGCCACATGCAAGCCTACCTCCAGACCATTGGGGGCAATGGCATCGCATGCAAACCTCTTTTTCTCGCCCCCGTGACCCAGACAAGCTTGACGAGTACCTTGACAAACTTGATGCTGCTGCTGGCGCCATCCTCCTCGCTGTGGAGCCTGAACAGCAAGGGATCCTCCTGCCCCATCTTGGAGATCCTAACAAAATGTGGGAGGCCCTCCAGGCTCATCACAACTCCAAGAATGCCGGCTCTCGCTTTGTTGCCTACTCGACTCTCCTTTCTGTTGAAAAAGAGTCTGATGAGTCTGTGCAGGACTTTGTTGATCGAGCAACCAATGCCATTCGTGTTGTTAAGGACCTCCGTCCTGAATCCTTTACCATGGATGCCTTTGATGAAGAACTCATCACCATGGTCCTCCTCCGTGGTGGATCCAAGGATTACCCTCACCTCACCACTGCCCTCCTGTCCCACGACACACTCACACAGGCCCAGGTGATCACTGCCTTCAAGAATGAGGAACTCCTTCAAATGGCCAAACAGAAGTCCGAGTCAGGATCTGCCCTCAAAGCCACCTCTTCTGTTTCTCCTCCAACTCCTTCCACTACTGCCACCACACCACCTTCCCTCCACTGTGTCTTCTGTGGTGGAAAGAGTCATGTCCAGGCTGACTGCAACCAGTACAAGGCGGCCATTGGAAAGGCACACCAGGAACGGTCAAGCCGGTTCAAGGCTAAGAAGGCCAAGTCTAATGTTGACCAATGCACACGACTCAGCAACTGAGACTGCTGCAGTGCAAGTCCTCACTCCCCTTCTCCTTCCTCCCCCTCAGCCTCTAACTCTTGGAATGCAGACACAGGGCCACTTCTCATATGACACCACATCGTCATTGGTTTGTGTCGTATGCCCTTGCAATATTCCTATTCACCTTGCCAATGTGAAGTCATTAGAGCTGCTGGGGTGGGAACAGTGGAGTTTAGACCTGTGAAGGATGGTTGTCAACTTCAATCAGTCATCTTTAGTCGTGTCCTACATGTTCCCTCTCTTGCAGGAGCATGATTAATGCCATGATTAACGCCCTGAAAATCAGTCACTGCCCACGGTGCTGCTCTAGTGAGAAGCGTCTAGAGCTGGATCACACAAAGGGTGATATCTGGAGTTCGGAGGAGTCAAACTGAGGATGAAGATATCTACATGAGTGACAA
>MU129119.1:89207-101291 GCA_014904985.1 Hydnum rufescens UP504
TGTCGAACAGGGGTAGGGACCAGGATCAGTGAACAAAGTTCCAGAGGTTTTAGAGCGACGAGAGGTGGCCATTTTGGGGAAGGGGTATCTGTGCTGCTTTCCCAGAATGCATGCTTACAGAGGGTGGAAAAGAGCAGAGTTGTCAATTTTAAGGCCAGTGACAAGGTCCTTTCCAACAAGTTGAGTCAGTCGATCATGACCAATGTGGCCTAGACGACAATCCACAGTTCCAAGTCCTTTGGCCACCTGCACAGACGGGCACTTTTTGGGTGACAGTCCTTCCATCAACGGTATGCACATTTCCCTTGATGGTTGCAGTGAAGTGCAGGGTGGAGCCACGTTTAAATCCATTCCTTCTCTGTATGGTCACAATGAAACCATGGGGCGAGTGAGGGAGAGAACAGATAATAAATTGTGAAGAGGAAGGGGGTTGGCCTGATCAAGGTAAATTTCCAAAGAAACATTTGTAGTATTGCGATGACCCAGCGGTCCCCTCTCTTCTTTGGTGGCAGTGGAAGGGCCGTCAGATATTCCCTTTGCCCCCGGTTATCCCATTCCAAAACCTATGACGTTAGAATACATCAATCAGCTCGAAGACAAATACGGAGCAGCTACTCGCCAAGCAGCTGCAGCTGGATGTACGTCTTGAGCACTTCTTTTATCTGGTCCTCGTGGGTTACCAAAAAGCTGACAAGCTGGCTCCATAGTTGATTTTCTTGAGGTAAG
The DNA here is from genome assembly GCA_014904985.1 of Hydnum rufescens UP504. Lineage (NCBI taxonomy): Eukaryota > Fungi > Basidiomycota > Agaricomycetes > Cantharellales > Hydnaceae > Hydnum > Hydnum rufescens. The sequence goes on from MU129119.1 coordinate 89,934, forward strand.
TATGAGAATGGCAACTTGTTTTTTGTGGGCCAGCACATATCAAGACCTATTTGTTGCAGATCCACGGGGCTCACGGATACCTAGTCCATAACTTTCTTTCTCCACTCTCGAACGCTCGTGAGGATAAATACGGTGGATCTTTGGAAAACCGCTTCCGGTTTCCTCTCCAAATTGCCAAACATGTCAGAGCACAATGGGGGGAAAAGAAGCCCCTGTTTTCCCATCTTAGTGCTACAGACTGGGCTGAAGGTTGGTTTTGATTTCCCTCGCCTACTTCCCTTCAAATTTTGGTGTACATTTGGTCAGGCCTGGAAAAAGACGAATCTACAGGTGTATGGAGGCAATGGGGCATCGAACAGAGCTCCATGCTCTCTCATCGACTGGCGTCTGAGGCAAACGTCGACTTGATCAATGTTTCCTCAGGAGGAAATTGGGCTGCCCAGAAGATCAAAATTGGACCTGCCTATCAGGCACGTAATTGCTCTTCATCATTCCATCTCCTGTTGTGATGTCTGAATGGCTTCAAATTTAACAGGCCCCGTTTGTGGAGCACATCAAGAAAGCTGTCCCCAACGTTTTAATTAGTACAGTCGGGCTGATCACCAGGGGAAGCAGGCCAAGCAACTCCTCCAAGATGGAAAGCAGATGTCGTCTTCTTGGCTAAGGAATTGCTTAGGAATGTTGATTTCCCTCTTAAAGTATGTACACCTTAGGCAGCCCTACTTCAGTACCTAGTTAGGTCTGGTTTTTCTGGTAGAATAGCCTACCTAATAGGCTCATTTTGCCATGGCCCCACGTACTCTATGAGCCTAGCATGGGCCCACGGAACCTCATACAATTTTAGGCTCCATGGGCCCATGCCAGAAATTTTTTTAGGCCATGGGGCCATGAACACCTGCCCTGGGGATAGTACTGTGAGTTTCCCCAAGTCCACCACATCGGCGATCCCAGATTTCTTTATCTCCGTGCACACTTTTTTTTTCTAAGTCCACACGTACTTGCTCTTTTTTTTTCTAACATGTCATCACAGAGATATCATGACATCAGGGATCTAAAGCAGTAGGGATAGGAAATGGAAGGGGGCATGGGAAACATGAAGGCAACGTGAGAAATACGAGGGCAATGTAAAAAAAATGCAATGGTGGCACTGAAACGGAAAGGATAGTATGAAGAAAGTAAGGACAATCCGAAAAACAGATGGATGATGTGAAAAATGGATGGACGACGTGAAAAACATACGGACGATGCGAAAAACATATGGATGATGCGAAAAACATACGGACCACACAAAAAACAGATGGACAACGCAAAAAATGTATGGATGATGTGAGAAATGGGACGACAACGCAAGAGACTGAAGGATGTTGCAAAAAACTGGAGGATAACATGAGAAACGCAGGGATAGTGCAAAGAGCACAAGGACACACGCAAGGACGATGTGAGGAATCCAAGGATCATTCAAGAAACACAAGGACAATGCGAGAAACGCGAGGACAATGCAAGAAACGCGAGGACAATGTGAGAAACGCGAGGACAATGCGAGAAACGCGAGGACAATGCGAGAAATGCGAGGACAATGCGAGAAATGCGAGGACAATGCAAGAAACGCAAGGATGATGCGAGAAACGCAAGGACGATGCAAGAAATGTGACGACGGTCCAAGAAACGTGACGACGATGCGAGGAATGCAATGATGATGCAAGATACGCAAGGGTGATGCGAGAAATGTGACGACGGTGCGAGAAATGTGACGACGGTGCGAGAAATGTAACGATGCAAAAAATGGGAGGATGGCATGAGAAATGGGTGGACAAGGGAGAGATGCAAAGAACGACACAAGAAACCTATGCACAATGTGGGAAACAGAAGAACAATGTGAGATATATTAAATTCTGAAAAGTGGGCATCATGGTCCTCCCCAGAAAACCTCGACCAAGTAGGAGCTTGCCTTGAGAAATTTCCCATTCCAAAATACGTATTGGGTCCAAGGGTGGACCTCATAGGATGCCACCTGGAGGATTGCCAAATTGTGTGCCTTGGTATGCAGAGTTTTGCTCTCCATAGCCAAGTTGAGCAGACGACGATGGATGTTGAGCTGCCTGAGAAGCACCGGGAAATAATGTACAAGTGGCAGGAGGGAAAAGAGAAAAATCAAAGGTATCAATGAAGGCTGGTCCTGGGACTTGTCGAAGGCTGTTCTCGGGACATTGTCGAAGGCTGGTCTCGGGGCACATTCTTGAAGGCTGGTCCCTGGGCACATCGTTGAAGACCGGCACTGGGGCATGTTGTGAAACTCGTGCCAGGGCACATTTTTGCCACCGCTAGCATTTATCAATGCTGATACATGTGGTACAGCAACAGTATTAATATCAGTTGGAATGGGAGGGTTGACAGCTGCATCAGCTACTGTCGTGACCGAGGACTCAATGCTAGGTGTGAATACGGTAGTAGCAGCCACCTTCGCATGCTTCCTCTTGCTCTTATTCTCTGGCTTGCCGGAATTGGGCATTTAGTCTTCCTCATGGTCGCCACTGAAGGGTTTTGCAAGTCCTCGAGGTCCTCCAGATATCGCTGAGATGAACTGACGTGCATAAGGACACGCCATCATGATCACTCATAATCGAAATGACGCCCTTGTCCTTGAGTGACATATTGGCATCCACTATTGTGTATATTATGTAAGAGCATTAAATGTAAGTCCACGTTCATTGACGTACCTGCGCTCCATCGACGGACGGCGATAGTGATGTCTGCAGGCTTTTTGTGGAATTCGGAACACAAGAGACGCCAGCCACCCACAGAATTAGATGCATTGCGATCTAAGTCCACAAATCCTGGTGCCACTCCCCAGTTCATGACTTCCAGTTGATGACCGTAAAGAAGATCGGCAAAACCTTGCCAAGGAAATCGTTCTTCGAGAGTAACAAATGGCTCTGCAAATATGTGGTCACATCGGCTCTCTCAGTCTCCAAATACTCGTACTTACCTAATAGCCTCCTCAAATGCTTCCCACTCGATGCCTTGGCCTTCGATATATCGGTGAGTTCGGCGCTCCATACTTTCGCCTGTACAACATCGGGATCAAGCTCGGGCTTCTCAAGTTGAAGGGTATCATTATTGACAAAGATATAGAATTGCCATAGGAGTTGGCCGATCGGGTTGTTGATGCTGCTCCAAAATCGCCGCGATGCATCTGTTCCGTAGAAGACGCCATTCCGTGCGGTGGATTTGTCGTCATGTGCTCGACCCGTTACCATGAGGATGATCGTGTGTACTCCAACTTCCCCAATACACTGTGCCTGAAGGCGAGTTCAGTAACAAAGCAACTAAGAGAAGTAAGAACAATTCACTCACTCGCTTCAACATCCCATCCTGTTCAGCAGCCATCAAACGGCTTAGTCCCGCTCCTTCGGTGGCTTGCTTCATGTCTTCAAGATTGGTCTTGACCATCTCTGCTCGCAGATTGGAAAGCTGCTCATCCAGGTCACTGGCCAAATCATGCTCGTGCTTGAACGCATACCAAGCAGGCGTGACAATCTCCTTTATATAGTCACCTTGCTTGCCTTATACATATGCATTAGGATAGCACAATAAATCAACCAAAAGCAAACTTACGATGCCCATCTTCACCTGGAAGAGGATTTGGATGTTCTTTTGAGTACGCACGGGACCACCCATTGAATGCATTTTTTTCACACTGATGCTTCTCCTTCTCAATCCCAGCAGGATCACTGAGATTGAGTTGGGTGGCCTTCAGAAGCCCTAGACGAGGATATCGGCTCTCGTCTGCGAGTGTGCTGAGATCCTCCAAAAATTTGTCTCTGAGCAAGTTAGCCTGTGCGGTGACGGCTTCCGAGATCGTTCCGATCAAGAACAGTCGAGAAGATTTAATGGAGGGGTTCCCGGGCCAGAAGTCAGGATCTTCGTAATCCCCATCACAGGACATAAGACCCTTGCCATGGGCTCTAGCCGTTGAGACAACCTTGCCCCCCCCAGACGCATGGTGGCTGGTGGCTGGTTGCCATAGTGAACATGGACGATAGAAAAGGGTGGTTCGTCTTGCTGGGATTCATGGCTCAAGCCTGCGGTATTTGGCGGGCAGCCGACGATTCCATCATCAGTATCAGTCGTAGGGTCAAATGGGATGCGATGATTCACAGGGGGATGATATGTGGAATCCAAGCCAATGGTGAGTTCGTCATTGCGATCATCGGTGTCACTGTCGGTTGTGGGTTCAAACAAGATGCGAGGCCTCGAAGGGCGTGTCAAGCCGACAGTGACTTCGCCATTGGTATCCTCTTCAATGGCCATAGGACCAAGTGGGATTGGACAGCTGGAATGGGGATGAGACGTCGAGTCATTTTGTGGCATGGTAGATTTCAGCAGCGATAAAGCACCAAACTGGGGACTTCTGGGCGACGTATGCACGTGTTCATCGCTATTATCAATAGAACGAGAATCGGTTTCACCATCGGTCCGATTCTTCTTGGTCTGAGGCCTAGTCGCCTTGGTAGACGAATGTGCCTTTTTAACAAATGTCAATTCCAATCCAACAATGAAAATAAACAAAAACGAATCATCACTCACATATGTATCAATGCGATCCTGTTTGCGCTTCTGGGCCAAAGTTCTACGCAAGTGTGGGGAGAAAACTGGAGGCGGCAGCTGCAAGGATCCAGGCTCAAGATGAGCAGGGGGATCCACTTGATTCCCATCATCACCATCCTCATTGGCCCCACCGACCCCGTCTTTATTTGTTGTTGTTGCCGGCGGTGTGTCGACAGCAGGATGTTGTCCCTTTTTCTTGGTCTGCCATTTGGTCACGGACAAGGGACGTATTCCAAGGGCCAATTTGTTCGAGGCATCGAAGGAGACCAAGGGAATAGTAGCAGAGAGAGTAGGTGAACGAATGGCTGTCAGGGATCTGGAGTCAGGGACAGGAGTAGGGGAATGCTGAGATATCGAAGATAAAGCGACAGGCGAGGGGACTTTGGCTGAGGTCTTCCGCTTGGCTTGGGCAATGACAGTGTTAGATGGCCTAGCCTTTGCAGTCGGCCTTCGTTGGCGTTTACTAGTGCGGATTTCTGGTTCTGAGCCCTTGTCAGCCCCCCCAAACCCATCTTGACCATCTAATACGACAGAAGACTCCGCAGAAGAGACGGCTCCACCATGCTGTACGGCAGGTTGTCCAGTCTTTGCATGAGAGGAATTAGAGAGTGTGGCAGAATCAACAGGCACTCTGGGTAATTTTGTGCCTTTCAGAGGCATTGAGTGACTCGGTAGAGTGGAAGGTGCACAGTGAGCAAGAACTCGCCAACAACACCTATCGTTACCCATTTGTCACCTAATGCAGAAAGACTGCTCTAATAAGGACTGAGAGACATGCGCAAAAAATCCTGGAGAGCTCCGGTATTACATAATACTACTTCCATAAATATCGAGGAGCGTCTAATTGAAGTTCTAGTACTAAGCACCAGTGATCCTTCCGATAGCCGAATGTTTCATCTGCTCGTTGCGTAGAAGACCTTCCCACACTGACACAAGAACCCCCATCCTCGATCACCCACTTTGCAATTCGCCGAATGAGCTCATCGTAAGGTCCATTTGTCGGCCACATATAGACTGAGAAGTCCTTCACTTGAGACCAGGGAGGAGGTTCTAGGTGGCTGTGCATTATCATCTCCAGACGGCGTAGATCAGGGGGGATGTCGGATATAGGTATCAGGGCCAGCCTATCAAATAGCCAAGTTCTGTCAAATGAGACAACGTCCATTGGGCGTATTCGATCGTGGGCATGTGGCGGCAGCAAGGATGGATTGTTTCCGGAGAGACAAGGAGGAAATGAGAGGTTCTCTAAGAATCGATACTTGAAAGACATTGAAGGGTCAGAGCCATGTTCCTTCCACCATGTGCGTTCGATGACAGGAGAGACAGGCCTTTCCCGACACATGGGAGGGAGGCGAATGGTTGTAGTGACAAGCAGTGCGCGCTTCATCATCTCCTGGAGATCCCACTGTGAGCGGTGCCAAGCTATAGCTTGCTCGACATATCAGGGTTCAAAAAGCCATATGTATGCCACCATTTCCAGTGTGAAGGCATCCTTCACTTGGAACCAAGCCAGGCCTCAAACGTTGGCCTGTGACATTAGCATGGCGTGAACAGTATGGAGATGTAGCTGAGATTTGAAGGCCAGGGACATCGACCACGTTCGAGAGTTCCGGTACTTCTTTTCCTGAATTCGTCGTACACCAAGGCAGCCATAAACCACGAATTCTTCCAACCAATGTTCTCGCTCAGCACCCCGTAAGACTGGGCCAACAACGAGGGTATACCACTAATGTATGGATGTTCGAGCAAGTGGGTAGGGAATGTTGGTGAAGAGAAGTGACGATGCGTTGTGATTCGAATCTGGACCTGACTCCAGGTGCGACATTGGAAGTGATATGCTAGGCCAAGTGAATAAGGCGGCTAGATAGTATAGAGGACGGAGGTTAGTCTGACTAGTATCCAGGATGAGTTGAATGGGAATATGGGGCTATCCCACATACCATGCCTACAGTGCGATGTACACTCATGGTCAGCTGGATAAACGACATTGTTGAGATTAAACCAAGTGTCCACAGCAGAAGTTGGAGAGGTCATGAAGTGAGGTTTGATATAGAAAGTAACAGAGATCGGAGCCAAGAGTCTGACAGAGGGCACAAGAAAAATAGATGCGGGTGACAACGTCGTAATTCCGGAGTTTGCCGTGCGATCCTGAAGCAGCAATGGACGAGAGGCCTAGAAATATCAAAAAATAAGATTGTGAATGTTTATGATTATTAACCAAGTTTCACAAGGATGGTTCATACCAATGTGAAATCAGAGGAACCAATATACATGAAAAGTCAGTCAAACAGTTACATTGAGTTGGGGCAATGTCCGGAGTTCACCGCGTACCCACATCGCTATGCAGCACAATGCATGAGGTCTAGAAGCATCAAAAAAATGAGATTACAAACATTTATTATTAACCAAATTTCACGACAATTGGTCCATACTGATCCAAAATCGGATGAGCCAGTATGTGTATCTTAGTATAGGGGGGCTACAGTCATAATTATGGGCATAGTTCTCTGGTATTTTCAAAATATGTTCTTATATACTAGGTCTAAAACACTCTATATTACATTGTTATACCTCATCCAACCTGAAAATAGTTATGAGTCCAATAAGATTTCAATTTATGGTACTTGTGTGATTGCACTGCCTTCAAAGGGTCATATCCCGGTTTTTATTGTGCAGAAACTTTCAATAGTAAGGGATGAGATTATTCCCGAGTTACAGGGCTAATAATCCTCATGAAAGTGATATATCGCACTGCCCTTTTGACGCTTAACTGCATTGGGTTTAAATACATCACAATGCTCATTGTTTTCCCCCTAAGAATTACTTTTATATTTGTACATTGTGTTTCTCTTGCCAATGTACAGTCTGGTATACTCATCACATATGTATGCAATTTTGAGCGCTTATTGATATGAGTCTGTTTATTTAGTTTCCATGGTGTTGAGTGACTTTCCGGAACCAAACCATGTCGCACGTCCCCCTCTGTCATTGTTCCTTCCTCGGTATGTTGTACTCATTGTTATGGGACAGTATGGACTGATAGGATCAGCCAAGCTGAGGGTATCCAAGTCGGATGACAATCCCAACGAGGAGTACTATGCCTGTATGAATCGGGGTACTCCACACCCAGCTTGCAAATTTTTCGGTATGTTACTCTGCGGATACTCTGAGACTTTCACTGATGGTATCTCTTTTTTCAGTCTGGGTCAATCAAGACACTACCATTGGATTTTCTTCCTCGCTGCTATCTGCGCCTTCAACACCTAAGCGATATGTATACAGCTTTTTCGTTCACTCACTTCTTACATAATCTTTTACCAGGACAAGGACCATCGACAACCCCAAGAACTCCTACGACAACCCGAGAACTCCTACAACAACCTCAAGGGTCGCTCCTGCTGCAATGGATCTAAGTCTTCAGGTTGAGGAATTGGAGATGGAAAGGGATAGATTTGAGGACTCAGCCATATGGGCACAGTATGAGCTTACTCTGGTCACTGGTAAGTACAATGAGCTGAGGGCTAAGCTTGTTGCCCTACTTGAAGACGCTTAGGAATTTTCTACTCGTTACCACCTGTCCTAGAATAGTTTTCGGAGAGTCCCGAAGGTCTCTTTCCTTTCTTGCTCCATTTATGTCTTCGCTTGGCCAAAAGCAAAAGCATTGGTGAGGCGCAATAGGAAGAAATTCGAAGCCGCAAATCAACTGTCGTTGTCCAAACAGCGGAAGGGCAACGAGGAGGCACTCCTCCATCCACTGACAGGCTCAGAGGATCCATATTGAGTTATCCCTGGCAATGAACTACCATCTGAACAGAGTTTGAATAGGAGGAAGCACAACGGTGTCATTTTCCTTGGAAGGGGTGCTGATGGTCAGTCAATGTATCAGCAGGCTGGGCTCCCCACTCGGCAAGGTCCCCAATCTTCTGTCAGACACCTCCATTCAGCCCGACACCAACAGTTTTTTCAACTTTGACTATGGATTTGATGCGATGGATTACCGTGTGCCCCAAGATCCCCATCCTATCCTTCACCCACGAGAAAGCCGGCACCTTATCAAAGACCGACAATCCTGTCACTCTCGCGGCGATACGGTGCTGCTCACAAATGGAACACTATCATTCTCCCGAATTTAATTCGTCCTTACATGGCCTTTCATGTGGCCACGAATTCTGGGTGTGATTGTGTCCAAGTCCTCCCAAGATGAACCTGTGTAGCTGTGGAGAGCCCAACATCAGGCTTGAGGTTACATGTGTCCGCCTAAAACATATGTCTTTTGATCCGCTGATGGAAACTGAATACTTATCCATATTCTTGCAGGTGTGACTCAATCATACTGTATGTCTGCAAATGTCTGCCAGCACCTCGGCAACTCATCGAACACAGACTATTTCCATGTGCTCCGGTCTTTCCTAAGCTCGCTGTTGAGCTTGATATGCTTGAGTTTCGCTGCAGGCCTCTTCATTAATTTGGCCCCTAATGAAATGGCCTGGCGGCAACGCTCACAGAATTCCTCAGTACTCAAGGCTACATCTTCACTTTTTCCGTGAGTGTTTGGATTCAACTAACACCCCTACTGTATCTAATGTTTATATCACAAAGGATTTGCTTCAGTGACGCTTCAGAAATGCGCTTGCACAGTACCAGGTGCTGATGCAGGTTGTTGAAGCTGAGGTCAGCAAATCTGTCGAGGTCGCCCGGAATCTAGCTCTTGCTGCCTCTGTGACACTATCTGCCCAACATTTCAAGGCGGAGCTTCCAACGCTTGATGAATCTACACCGCTCTTTGACCGCTCTTACCTCAATGGCCAAAGTGAGGATGGCCACTCCCACAATTGAAAAATGGCGAGGCTGTCAGCGCCCCAGTGCATACCTTCGTTCTCGCTGCCCTCTTTGCTTTGGAGGGAGACCCCAGTACTCAAGAGAACACGTTGGTACATTTATGATAGACATTTTGAACTTGCACTAACGGACACTCATTCCAGACACACTGCCGTGGTCTGCATAGATGCCAACTTCCAGCAGAAGCGGGGGATCGGCATAGACGATAGAATGGTTCGGCTCCTGAACTGGACCCTCGCTTCAGCCACGTATCAGGCACGAGGAAGAGGGAGAGAGTAGGGCATGTAGAGCCTTATATTATCATCGAGGGGGAGTTCGAATGGTAGGTGCTTAAATGCGATTTCATATACCGTAATGGAGTCTTCAGGTGTCGCTGGAGGGTGAGAAGCGCGCACACGTAGATGTATCTCCGCCTTCGCACACTGCTCCAGATTATCTCAGATACGTCTGTAATCTGATAGAGGCAAGGAGTGTGTAGGCAACCAGTCTGATTGCCCCGATTCAGAACAAATTGGGCCGCTCTTTACACCGGTCGAGATACATGCGCTAGAAGTGCCGCAGGAGTTGGAACGTTGAGACTGGTCACCGCGCGGTGACATGGCAATTCTACGATATATTGCCGCCATCTCGGGAAGTGCTGGATGGGATCCACGCGCACGAAGGACTACTGATGCTCTAACTGACAACTGTGTAGGGGCGAGTACCAATTCTGCATATTGCCTGGGGCTAGTGGACAGCGATCGTGTTAAGGCTTCAACAGCCTACTTCTCTGATACCAGCATGATGGCGATTTTGTGCCGTCATGATATAGTCCTTTTCTGGGCTAATATGTGGACTGCTGGCGAGAAGCAGTTCTTTGCATTAGCACTGCTTGCTGCCATCATGGCCGAGCTCCCTTCAGATTGGACACTCAGGTTCTTATATGATATCGCATGTCAAATGCACTGAAGTCTGATCAAGTGGGATTTCTTGCCCGAGTATCTCCCCCGAATCCTCTTCGGCGTCTCTGTTTTCCATGCATATGGACACCAGTGGGTCTGCCAATTATGGTACCACCCACAAAAGGCTGGGATCTGGGGACTCTCGGATGGAGAGGGCTGTGAACGGTTTTGGAGCATGCTTTGTCGACTTATTCCCGTTTTGCGCATCACAGGGGTAAGCTCTCCATTCCCATTTCAGGGTATCACGTACTAATAGTTCAACATATCATAGTTCCATCATTGTCAGTACATATTGAATCTCCAGATTGCCCATATTCATGGAATACAATTGATGGGTATGGCTGAGTGGCTTCAACGACGTATCACCAAAACAACGAAGCGTCTTGTAGATGCTCAGCCGAAACTTGAGGCCTGCAGCCACTCCTCCTCATTCCTTCGTCAGCAGTTCGCTGAGCAGCGCATCTATCAGAGCAAGCCTATTACTCGTATGCCCTTCCGAACTACTTATCTAATGCCTGCCCTAATCAAACATTGGAATAGGGCAATCGAAAAATAGCAGTATAAAAGCCATAGAGAAGATTGTCACTTTACGAGAATCTGCCTCTGCCATGAAGGTCGCGATTGCATCGCTCGAGAGCGAGCTTATGAAATACATCTTGACTGATTCCATTGCAGTCAGTAGCGCTCGATTTGACATACTGACGAGCATTGAGGCAAAAACTCGTGTCCTCACCCGTCTCCAGAAAGACATCGACATCGTGACAAACCATATCAATCTTCATGACAAAGTTTCTGCAACCAGGCTGAACGAAATCAAAAAGCAGCCATTTTTCGCATTACAAATGAACATGCGCGCCATGAAAGCACGTCTCTGTACTAAGCTTCGAGAGCGAAAGTTCAAGCTCGCAAACCTTGAACGTGCCTATTGTAGCAAGCAAACAGGTACGTTCACATTTATGCAACCCTGCCC